>JANJYP010041413.1:0-11026 GCA_024605115.1 Rastrelliger brachysoma | reverse complement strand
GGCATGTGGGCTTTTCATTCCATTGCTTTTATATAGTTACTCTTCACATTACATTNGGGCATGTGGGCTTTTCATTCCATTGCTTTTATATAGTTACTTTTCACATTACATTTAACAGACAGACAGACAGGCAGGCAGGCAGGCAGACTTTGATAAGGTGCATTCTACTGCATAATGAGTACTTATGATACTCTAGTTTTACTTTTGATAGGTTTGGCTGAAAATATTACTTGACAACTTGAAATTGAATATGTTTCGCGTTTTGTGTGCACACTTCTTTCACTGCTAGCATTTTTTCTTCTTCTGTGAGACAGACAGTGTAAAACTTTCTTCTGCCTGTTTTCAACACAGTCACTAATTCACAGGTTGCATGACAGAAAATGAGTTGTTAAGAATTCAGGATATAGTAAATCTACTGTAACGCAACACTGTGTATTAATGATTATGATTAGGAATGATAAATTCCTGTTGTGTCTGTGGTTAGCAAACTGGTGTATTATGACATGTTGAGACTACTTGTCAATCACATTAACAGGGCAGGCTGCATTCTTTCATGATAATAAATACACAGGTTTTTACCTGCAGTTCCACACCAGTCATATATATGAGTGCAGCCCAAAAACAAAAACAAAAGCAACATCTGGACAAACCATCAATTATCAGGTTGGAGTCCTGGAAGAGGGGCTGCGAAGTTAGAAATAGTGTTACTAAGACCTGAAATAGTAAGCTGAACTACAGTCACCTTTAGATAAAGTTACACCAGCTAATGTCTGCTGGAAATAGATCCTTTATTAGAACAGTTTATGATATGTACAAAAGATACGTACAAAGAGTTATAGTTTATTTTTTCAATCCTATGAGCCACAATGACGAGGGAGGGGATAATTGGGGGTTTAAAATGGTTGTCTGGTTTTAAAAATTCAAGGGTTATGTAACTGTCTCAACCTGCAGAGAAAACTCATTCAATTGAAGATTAAAGTGAAAAACATATATTCCTTCTACAAATATAAAGTCAGTGCATTATACTGTATAAGCTGCTGTTTTAACTGTGCTTCTGCTGGACATGAAAACAGAAAGTACCAGGTTTAAACCGTGGAGTAACATGCTGGATTTAACTCCATTATAACCATCTAATCTTAACAATCTGCTGTATAACAGAAGAGTTTTCTCTTTCTGTTGTACACTGAAAGATGGCCTTCTTGCCCAAAAGTCAAAAGTGCTGGCAATATCCTTGAATCTTCATCACTATTTTTTCCTGAACAGACCTAAAGGAAGTTGATATGGCTGTGTCCTTCTGTGTGATGGTGGGCCCCTAATGACAGAAGCAGAAGCTGCTCTGCATACTTTCACTGGTAGAGTCATTAAAATGGACCAACGCAACCCCCAGCACTTTCTGCTTAACCTATGTCTCCTGGCTGTCCTGGTCTGCTCTGAAGAAACATTTCATGAAGATCTGAGACTGCGTTTCAGCTACAACGAGCAAATACACTGACAGACTATGGGCCCTCTTTCCATATTTTTAAATGGTTATAGGATAGATTTACATTTCATTAAATCTGTTTTACACCCTAACTGTTCATGGACATTGTTATCTTGGAGAGTTTGGTATAAGAGACAAGTGTCTGAATATGAAATTCCCTGTTTGTGCAACTTTTTTCCTCCTCAATTCAGCAAGAAAATGCATTTGTAAGATAATGTTGTGTTAATGTATTTGAAACAAAACTTAATGTGCAGTTTTTCAAGATTTAAGATTCCTGTTTCATATTTTATATTCAATCTTCTTTCTCCTATTTACCTATTTTTATTTTGTATTTTATATCAAGCTTTTAAACTCTATTAGTCTTCTAGCCTTTATAACATCTTATGTTTCTTTTCCTGATGTTATATGTATATACACATACATATATAGTATACACACACACACACACACACACACACACACACACACACACACACACACACACCCACACACACACACACACACACACACACATTCTCTCACTCATGGTAATCTGCATACAGCAATATAATGTGTGTCATGTAGTTCCTATCTAAAATCAAAAATGAGGAAATTATAAACCATGTAACATGAAAAATAAAATGATGCTATCCTTATTTATCAGTTAATCTCATAAAAAGTTCAATAAACAAAAGAAATTAAAGTAATATTTTGTGTGAATATGTTTTGCCTTTAAAACAGCTCCAGTTCTCAATGGTATACCTTTACTCAGTTTTTCAAGGTACTTGGCAGGTTGGTTTTTCCAAACATCATGGAGAACTTGCCACAGCTCTTATGTGGATTTATCTTGTCTCAGTTCTTTTGTTTCTTCATGTAATCCCAGACTGATGTTCAGATCAGGGCTTTGTGGGGGCCATATAATCTGTTGCAGGATTCCTTGTTCCTGTTATTGCTGATGATAGTTCTTTATGACTCAGGTTATATGCTTTGAGTCATTGCCAATTTAGGAATCTAAACATCTAAAACTTTTGTTCAGTCCTATAGTTACTATTTTCTCAGCTATTGCCATTATCCTACCAAAGATTAATAAAATAAAGGATGAATCTTTGTTGCATGCTTCTCTCTGTGGCTTGAGCCCCCACTAATGGCACACCTGTAGAGACTTGTACACATGGAAAACAGTTACATACTGTAACAGATTTGGTATTTGTGCAAAAACTCAATAGCACTGCTTATCTACATACAACCCTGATAATCAGCATTAATGGTTCCCAGTGCACAAAGCAACTGAATATCTGCCTGATGTATGACCAACCCATTATCATTACCACACATGACCAAAGTGCAAATCTATTTCCATTTACATGACTATAAAGACATGCTAACCTGGAAACATGCAGAGGAGGAAGACATGTGTTTTTCTGCTGACACCTCCTTCATGTTTTCTGGCCAGCTCCAGCTCAGTAAAGCATGAAGACATGCAGAATTAAGGGCTTGATTAGAAACATGTGGGGCTGACCTGCAAGATGGATGATATGTTCCCAGTGAAGTTGTACATTTTCCTCCTGGACTGCAGGTTGGAAACCTCTGGAGACCACACTATTAGAAGTCTGCCTATGGGAGGAGATGCTTCATTTAGTATAAAATTAAATATTCTCCCTAAAAACCTGCTCACCTTACAGTGTTGTAGCCAGAAATATTCAGTTTGGTATGTCTGCAAAACTAATGTGGGAATTAGTTTAATAAATCTGATTTTAACACATGTAATACTCCAATATCCACATTAATATCACAAATTCCACTTTTCCTCGCAGCCACTCTGCAAATAACTCATCACTCAGTAGCTCAATTATGCTTTTGCTGCTTGCTTTATCCCCTTGTTTGTTCTTGCACTTTAATGTTATTGTTAGGTAATGTTTGGGCTCAAAAGTAAGACTCAGCAACAGATCAATTAGGAATAAAATGAAGTTTATTTGAGAATAATTCCAGGTAAATAATTTTTAAAAATGAACAAATAAACAAGAATGTAGACTGCCTGCCAGAGGAATAGTGTTTGTGGGCAGGTACATATATACTGGGGGGCTGATTGAGGTGGAATGAGGAGCAGGTGTATGGGGAATGAGAATCGGGTAGCTGTTGGATGATGGTAACCAACTGAGGACTACTGTTGGGGAGGTGGGCAATGACAGAGTCTGATATGACATGACAGGAAAGACCATGATGAGTATTTTTAGCCATGCCAGCAGCTCCGGGAATTGTAATGTCAGCCCTACTGGTCAGTTGGTCCATCACTTTGGTCCAGACTGAAATATCTTGACAACAACTGGACTCTACAGACATTTACAGCTCTCAAAGGGGGAATCTTGCTGATCTCTAACACTTCCTTTGGTACCAACAAAAGAGAAAAATGATTCATCATCTGTTGTTTCAGTGCAAGTCCTATTTGATTAATTAGCTGAAATCTACAGCACTTAATTCATTCAGGAAATTATTTAAGCATTTTCAGCAATTGAAAATGTTTAGTTATTAGCCATTCATGAAGATTTTTGTCACCAGTCCTCCGATCTTGATTCTCAATAATGCCCCATCCACCACTTAAAATATATCTGACTTGAACAAAGACAAATGTTCTGGCAGATCAAGGGCAGTGGATTTTTGTTCTTTAAAAAGGATTAAATGCATATGGAATAACAATAGGAAGAATTACAGACTTTGATCCAGATCATCAAGAAGAAAATCTATGTGAAGATAATCCTTTCTACAGGCTTTCTGTCCCGAGGTAGATAAACGACAGGAAACTGTAGAAAGCTGAACGAAATGCTCAAAAAATCACAACTTTTCATGACTTTAAGGCTGTGTGAATCTGGCATGATTCAGCTAGAGCTTAACAGCAGAGGAACAAGTTAACCTATTCCCCAAACAGATGAGTCACACATCAGCAGGAGATTCTTCTGAGATCCAGACAAGAGAGATAGGATGATGTCTAATGGAAGCTTTGAGAGAAATAATGAAAACCTGACTGACATGGTGCAGCTTCATATTCATCCTTGGGTTTCTCTGTGTGCTGTCTCTTTATTGACATTTCTTTTTCGATACATGTGTGGTACAAACATTGAGTCTCTGCTAGTGACATACAATACCCTTTCTTCTTTTTTTGGCTGCATTGTACCATAATATATAAAATATGCAATGTGATATGCAAGAAAAACTAATAATAAGAAGAAAACCAAATCTCTATCAAAGTGAATGAGATTTATTTTTCTGTTTTATTGACTGTAAAACCCTCAGTTAGAGTCAGCTATTTTTTTTTTATTATATTATGCCTTTGAATTTTTAAGTGTCACATTTTCTTTTCTGCACCAGCTCAATATTAAAGACAGCAAATGGTACTAAAGCAGAAGACTACTTAAGTGTACACTGCACATACTATTAGTAGTATTTTGGGTAAATCAATGCTCTGTATCAACAACAATGATGCTCTTGACTCGTCATAAACTACTGACTGACAGGTAGGGCTTATAATACACTATGACTTATACCCGTCTATACATCAGGGCTGGGTATTGTTAAGAACCTCATGATTCGATTCGATATTGATTTAAATGCATCAATATCGATTCAGTAATAAGTTGAAATACACAAATAATTAATTAGAGTACCTGTTGATAATTTTAAAATAATCATTTATGATTATTTGCCTATATAAACAGCCATGGAATAACTATACTACTATAAATAAATCTAAAAAATAAAAGCATTAGCACATTAATACTTGTGCTGAATATAGAAAACAGAGTAAAAATCATCAACATGACATTACTATATTACAGTTTTTCTCCATTGGTTTGGTTCATTTCTTGAAACAGAAGTGACATTCTCAAAACTCTAAGATCATTTGGCAAAACAGTCTTGCAGTTAGGCACAACACTATAGCTCACTATAGCAATTCAAATTCAAAAATAAATGATTCAGTGTGGTTAAGGTTAGACAGGTAACATAACTTGGTTATGTTATCAGTATATTTATATGTAAGAGAAAAAAAATGCCATATCCTGCCTAAGCCACTTTTATTTGTTAAAGATTTGTTGTGTCATTTTTTTGTGGTCCTCATAGAAAGTGTTACCATAATTTGTTCATTAGGACCATGTACAGTGTATAAATGCTGCCATTTATTATATTGTGCCAGAGTTAGCTTACATCTAATTTTCATCTGGAGCTCCTTCAGCAGGTCAACATTAAAACATAAAACAGCAACAACAACAAACAGTACACACCAGATGAATGCAAAATACAAAGCTACACATAATACCGCATCACATGTGACAAAATTTGTGCATTTACCATTGCTCCATCTAAATAACTCAAATGCTAATTTTAAATCCTCTTATTGTATTGTGCTGACAGCTTGCAGTCACCCACTGCACCTCATTTTGAAGTTAAATATTTGCTTTTTCTTTTACAAGAAGTTTTCCTGACAAGGAAGACATTGGCACTGTCCAGCTCTATATTTTGAAAAACTGTCTACTGACATGACATACAATAACTGTTATATTCAAACTATATGAGCCTTCTGCAATAAAGAACAAAAAGAACATGTCACAGAGTTCATCATCATAGCATGAAAGAACAATAATTATACTGGACATGGTTTCAGCATTGCATAATGAGGAAAACTGTTGCTGTAAAACAGTTTGTTCACTTTCCAGCCAAGAACAACAGATGTCAAGGGAAGTCTGAGCTGGAGCAAGGCAAGTCCTGAAAGCCTGCATGAACCATTACTTTAAAATCAAATATTGCTCCTTCAGTGGACTTCAATTATTTACACCAAATAAAAATGATCACCAGCATTTTAAAATGATCATATTGGTAATGTCAGACTGCAGCAGAAAAGTGTGGAGAAAGGTTTCAAGAACAACACATGTGGTCATCTTTACAAGTTAGTATAAATTTGTTTTATATTTCAACCAGAATCTTGTTTGTAATATGAAACAAACATGCTGCAACATCTATGTCTAACCATACTTTTGTTGAGACATGATTCATGTTGAAATAAAAATCAACAATCAACATATGACCAAACTCACAGTGAACACAAACCTAAATGGCAGCAGTCTACTAGATGTCTACTATCAATCATACATGATGTCTGTATTGGAGTCAGTCACTGACAACTAACTGTACATTACAATATCATGAAACACAGATTGCGATTCTTTTTATATCATTTCCAACAAAAAGACAAATACAGTGTGAGTGCCACACAAAACTTCCAGTGACCTCAGTGGGAAACAGATTGTGTAATCACCTCTCGTGCATGGCTTCTCTGAAAAGTATGACATCATTGTTTAAAAGCTCCTTCAGTTCCTTCCCTCATCAAACTCACTACTTATCAAGGCAGCCACAGTCACAGTGGAAAAACGGAAAACTGATATTCCCCATTGGACTGTGATTATTCACTCTCACAACAAAAACAAAGACTCAACATTGGCCACTCAAGTTCCCAAAAGTAGCTTGAGAAGTTTTTAGACCTGGTAATGGTTATGCCTGGTGCCTGACTTTCATCTGTGGAAGTCTGGACATATTTTGCTCTGATAAAGCAGTTATGTCACATAATTTTCTGCTGGTAATACCTGTGTCAAGCCTGCTTAAAATTAGAGTCTTTTGGTAAATTGTGGGCTTTGATCTTGCTGATGTGAGGGGGCATAGATGAAATATTACCAAAGTGTTACATGCTGCACTGTAACACAGTGCTAATCTGCTAAAGACCACTATGATAAAGTCTATTGTTATATCCTCTTTGGATCAACATCTGTTAGCAATCTGAGCAGCAGTTTTGGCTACTGGACAAGACCATATGTGGTTTTCAAATTGAGGCAAAAAGAACAGTCTTACAATAGCTGATTTGTTTAGAGCTTTATCATTTACAATTTCATGGAAGGACAGGCATTATCAGACAAACCACAAGTTTCCCAGATGTTCATTGTGTGGACCAAAGCTTTGAGTATAATTTAATGGTTTATCTTTTTTTTTTACTGATGTCAGCATATTGTATTTGTAGAATATTTAATATTATTGACTGTATTTTAGCATATAAGAGGAAGTTGTAAAACTTTACATGAGAGGATGTGGGCTTAGTCTTATTTCTTACTTTCTGACAAAAAAACAGCTCCTCTGTGGCCAAATCACACAGCCAAACAAAGAGCTTAGAGCCTAAAAAATGCAGTCATCTTTTTGAGTAATTTTGCACATTCATCCTTTATTCATTGACAGACAGGCATTTTTTGTATCTACTTAAATCCCTAAAAGTTAATTAATTATATAAATAAATAAATCAGCTGAAATGAGATTTTGAAACATGGCCAATTTATAACATATCTTTTGCATTTAAAATAATATAAAATGAATCAGTGGTGAATCAGTGTGTTACAAAGATTGAGTTGCATTGTGCAACTGTGGTAGAAATGTGTTTGTTAATTCTCAGTTATAAATTCATCCATAGCTCTTTGCTTATAATTTGAACAGTCCATGATACATTCAAAAGGTCAGGTCCTGTCTGAGCCAAATACTGAAAGCTTATTGCAGCCATTTATTTCCTGCATGCAGGAAACCTTGTGGCTGGGAAAGATATCAAACTCAAAACCTTCTGCAAACCAATTTTTTTTTCTCAACTAACTTTGGCAAAAGAATAATCACTGCTTAAGATATTCATTACCAAAGAGAATTAAAATCATTTTGTTGATCCCTTTGTGTAACTGTGTGGATACACCTGTGGACCACCAGGTCATTGGGAACTGTTTTTTCCCTTTCTCTGTCTTTCACAATTTACAGAAAAGCTGTGCATGTGAACTGCAAAGTTTTAATGTCACTGCTCTCATGTATTTCCATGTTCTGTCAAAGCTGAAATTCCATCAAGATCACAAAGTGGCACTGCTGCTCTCTAGTGGTGACCTGGGGCCTGTTGCACATAACAGGTTTTGTGAAAACTCTAGGTCTGTTAACACTGAAATGAGAAAAAAATCTGAGTTTTCCATTTCACAAAGGGAGGTAACTCAAACAAGAGAAACAGGGATAACTCTAGCCTGCTTCAGAAAGAGAGGTAACTTAAGTTCTCGGTCAGTCAGTAACAGACTCTATGAACCTAACCTGGACCAAGTTTTTCTCAATGAACCTTGAGTTTTTTTTTTGTCTCCACCCTCTTTCAGAGCCACTAATGCCATTTGATTCCCTCATTCATTCAACCAGAGAGTTTTGGCGTAGTTCTACCATCTGTCATAAAGAAAAAGTCAGTAGGCCTATATTAGAAGTCCATTAAGTAACCACTTTTTTCATGAACATGGCATGTCCTTTTGATGATGATCCATTGATGAAGGTACAGCATTATTGCGGATGAGTGCTAGCTTTGCTTCAGGAAGCAGCTGTAAACAAACCGGTAAGTGAATGCCCACAAACACACACTGTTTTAACCATGTTTTTATCCATTTAGAGTGATATACGCTGCAGCGCTATGTTCTAAGGTGCCTACTGATGTTGCATATCTTATCTAGATTCATATCTTAGATTTGGAGTATGTTAAGATGTTGAAAACACTGTTTAAAAATCTGCCCCCATAGGTTATCAGTGAGTCCTACGTCCTGCTGGGGGACAGCGATAAAGGCCGGAGCATATTTCACTGCGTCTTCGGTAATAGTAAGCCTCACGGAGCTTGGGCAATAGAGCCTTATGTTGAAAATGACCAAAGTTGTCCTTAAGCTGTAAAGTCCAGCATTTTAACATGGGGATGAATGGAGAATTGAATAGTCCCAGCTTTTTGTCTCATGAAAATTAATATTTTTTCCCCAACATTTTAATTTTTTTACGTGGGACTGTAGCCAAACTGGCAGGTCGAGCTCTTGTGCTTCTCCAGTGGGTGTCACTGTTTGCCAGTGAATTTCAACATCATCACACCAACACCTACTGGATGACTAATGGGAGTTCATTTGAGAACCATCAGTCAAGCAAAAAAATTGTTTCACTCCCAGCAGAGTTCAAATCTGGAGCTTCAGTGAAAACAATAGGTTGCACTGAGTGAGTACACACAACCAGCCAGCTGTTCTGTTAAGAGACCAGATTAAACCATGATGGCTTTTAAAGGTTAGCATGGATGCTTTTAAAGGTCAAAGCTGGCATAACCTATGAGTGAAAATGTTTTCAGTGGATGAAATGTCTTTGTTTCTTTAAACATTCAACAAAATGGTTTTCCTCTGTCAGCTGGTGGATTTAATCATTCTCTTCTAAAATCACTGCAATAATCAGTCTGTGCAGCTGTGGGAAATAAGAAACAATCCACTTGGCACAGGTAGACTGTTTACCCATGCAAGTTTGCGTGTACATTCATGTGAATGCAAACATGTGATTGTATATTCTTGTGCATGTGTGAGTGTGTGTGTGTGTGTGTGTGTGTGTGTGTGTGTGTGTGTGTGTGTGTGTGTGTGTGTGTGTGTTTCTCCAGGTGTGAACTTACCATGCAATCTTGAGTAATGGATGTAATTAACTGGTCACTGTAGCATAGAACCTTTACATACCATAAGTAATAGTCATGCACGAGAAAATCACTGGGTAATAGGCAATTCTCCTCCCAGCAGGAACACTAAATGTCTCCTCCTGCTTTTCCTAATTACCCAATTAAAGCTTATGCAGCAGATTTGATTTTCTTTATTGTCTTCTCCTTTACCTTGATAGTATGAGGTCGCCTCAGTGGTCTAATACTATGGTGTTTAAAAGATGGAAGAGGAGAAGCACAATGTGCAAACCACATGTGTGACGTACTGTACAGCTATCAGAGGTGAATGTGGCAATGGATGTGTAGTGTGAACACATTTCTGGTGCTACATTTTACCTAAAATATCCTGAAGAAACATTTTGGCAATTTTGATGGAGCAGCCACATCCTGACACTTATCAGGACAAGTAAAATAGCCACACATGCCTGAGCATTCACTGTCTGAGTCAGCTTATAATAGACCTTTAAATTAGACAGTACACAACTCATAATCCATACAAAACAGCACAAAAACATTTTGCTGCATTGTCACACCTATTCTCTTTTCCATGAGCGCCTATCTCATCACTGCCTCAAAAAAAAAAAAAAAAAAAAAAAAAAAGACTTGATCATTATACAAGCTGCTTGTGACCAAGAAGCTACACAATAAATTGAATATGTGCGGACAATTCATACAACTAAGTAGAAAATGATTAACAGTCTCCAATGAGTCAAAACACATTTTGACATGTTTCTCAAATTTTAAGTGGCTGTACAGAATATATGCTAACATAAAATCAAAATTTTAATTTCAGTTTTACTCTCAAAAATGTGCTTAATATACTGTGAATTAACCTGTAGGCCGAGTCCAGGAATAATAGAAATGTACATACTTTTTCTTTGTAAATGATAGTTTTCAAACTATGCAGCTATGGACCCTAACACTAGGACCGCCAACATTCGAACACCCCTATGAGCACTGCAAATGGTCCCTCAGACTGCTACGTAATTCCATTGTATGTGTTGTTTCAACTCTCAAAGTGAAGGGGG
>JANJYP010041396.1:0-24352 GCA_024605115.1 Rastrelliger brachysoma | reverse complement strand
GTGTGTGACTGCGTGCATGTGAGCATGCGCAGAAAAGTTCACCTATCGTCCAAGATCGTGATAATTTCTCCTGATTTGAAGGTGAGCTCATTGTCTTCAGCAGCCTCAAAGTCATAGATGGCGCGGACTTTTCTGCCGTCAGACTTGTGCGAGGAGAGCAGGCTGGAGGTGCTGGGGTAAAGGCTTGACAATGAGGTCTGGGGCTGCTGACGTTGCTCCTTCAGTGACAGCTCAATAGCTGCAAACAAAAGACACAGATATATGTGTGAGTGTGTATGAGTGATTTTTACACATAACTAATAAAGAGCTGCAGAAGTTAGCATGTATGTTTCAAGGATAATGTCTCAATGTATTTCTCTACTGATGGTTTAAGACTGAAGAGCTAGTTTAAATGTTTCAGTCCCCCCCTTTTTTTTGTTTACCTTTGGCCAGGTCTTCTTCTTCCTTTTTGTTTGTTGAGGTGGAAGGATCTTTTGCCACTAAAGCAGGACTTGCTTTTGCTTGCTCTGCAGCCTGTGAAAAAAAGGTAATTGCATACTTTTTAGCATCTCAAGATTTAGAAGAATGGTAGGATGTATTCTTGTTTAACCATAAATTCCCTGATAAAATAAAACAATTAAAACAATTCTTACTATATCTCTCATTTAAGATCAAGTATTCTACCTGGGACCCCACAGCAGGGAATGTGACCCCCTGCTCACGTAGATTTTTGATCATCGCTGAGATCAAACTGAGCTGGGGATCATTGCGGAAGTCCTCTGCCCACTCCACCATCAGTGCCTTCAGTTTCTCACACACTTTGGGGTGGCCCTGCAAAAAAAAAAAAAAAAAAAAAAGGCATCATGGCCATCAGAAATAACTAATGAAGCTTATCTAGGGATAACACACTACATGAAAATTACCACATACCTTGTTTAAGACGTTACTAACTTCACTGGCAAATTCTCTGGAGCACACCTCCAAGTGGAATATTTTCCCACAGTTTGAGACACAAGCACCAAGGAGCTGTGAGGACGAAAAGTGCAAAATATTCATCTAACTCGCCAAATAATTGACGACATGTGGAAAACATGTGGCAGCTCTTAGAATATGACTTATCATATAACAAGCTCATTTACTCCATTACCTCATAATTCACCTCAATGAACTGAATCGTTATATCAAATGTTAGTGTTTGTTTGCAGTCTGCTTACAGTCAGTGCCTGCATGGCCACGTGGGGATCCTTGTGGTTGACTCTTCTCATTATAGAGCGGAGGCATTCTTTAGGCCTGCAAAAGATTTTTAAAAAAGTCAAATCAAATGGTCTGAAGAGATGAAACGACAATTCAGGTATATATTTTAGATAAAAGATATCACATGAGTTCTTTATAAAAAATATTATATAATAAATCAGTATTTGTATTGAATTCTTGCTTCTACTGTGTCCTAGAACTCCAACCCTGGGATATAAATGTTTTACAAATGGAAAAATGTTTCCCCTACAAAGGGCAACATTTCTGTGTGTCAGGCTGAACGTGAACACAGTTCACTTACCCAGTGCGTGACTGCCCTATCTTATCACATATGTCCAGAATGAGGCCCCAGTCCTCAGCTGTGTTCATCTCACTGGTTGCTTTCTCTGCAGGAAAGAAACATAACAACCGGTGTAAGTGGCAGAAAGGTTAAAGCTTTTTAAGACTATCTTTAGAGACAGATATTAAAGCAGAGGTTAAGAACCTCCTCTGATCAGAAAGTATTAAGCTACAATAAAGTATATGAAAAACATCTTCAGTACTATGTATATTATGAATATTTACACATCAGTATAAAGATTTGAGATACTGAGTTTGAAAATGTAGCTGAAAGCTCCAAACAATACAAAAGCCTGCTGTAATCTGGTAAAGCTCATAATGTTCAGTTTGTGTTGATTGTTGGAGGTGTTGCTTCACGTTAAGCTACTTGAGGCTGTAAATGTATCATTAAGAAAAATATAGTAATTTCTGTCTTTTATGTTCACACACAGTGTTTACGCAGTAGCAATTCAGTCAGCTGACTGTCCTCTGTGTCTGGGAAGTCACCTCTTATTGTCATAAAAATGGATAAAATGATGATTCTCTAGTTCTTTTCAAATATGAATAATATATTTGGCGGCCTTTACGTTGTGAGGTATAGTTGTCACTCCCTGAAATGTTTTGCATCAGTTAAACAGAAAAATGAGGATTTGTGACAAAGGCAAAATATAACAGGGTAATCATATATTAAGATGAATACAGGATGTTGTTAATGTTCAATCAACTGCACTGGTGTAGTTTGTGATATTGTTAACTAAGAGGTGCTGCTAATATTAATCTAACTATTTCTCAAGACAATTGTACTCCCCAGCAATCCAGTATCACTCAGGCCCTAATTTAGTCCACCCTGATTGAAATAATTATGCTGGTGCAGCAGCCACAAACAATGCAACACTGTTTGGTGGCAAGGGCAAAATCTAAAAAAAAAATAATAATGCCAACACAATACAGTGCCAAATATAGGAAAACTGTCACAATCAACCCAGTAAGATGATCAGCAGCTAGGGCTAGGCGATATGGGCAGAATCAAACATCACAATATTTTCTGTGAAATACCTTAATGTTGATATTTGGAAATTTTATGGGGACAACTATTGGTGCTGTCACAAACTAGTTACACAATAAGATTTTTGATAAACATTCATGAGTAATAAGGTTATAATGACTAAGTGGATAAAGGCAGATTAAAGAACAGTCTCTTAAATTCAGACAATACTTATTTCATACTACAATATTACAATGATATCTATAACATATCACATCGATATAGTATCAGTTTATTACCCAGTGCAACACTGCCAAAAGGATACCTGATGGCATTTTTATTCAAAAAGCAATTACCAATGACACTGGAATAACACTTAACAGTCTTACACATTTAGTGTCAGTGTTGTATTACATAACATTGTTGAGGTATTTGTGTACTTTGTCCACCCTCTTTGCATTGTAGGTTACATGTTAATGAAGTGGTTAACCACTAAACACAATGACAGGAAGCACACTATAACATTATGGTCTCGCACACAACCGCTTCCTCTTTCACTTCCAGTAATGGTGCAATATGAGGCTCATAACACTGGTTTTATCAACAATTAATATGATAAGGCAATGGTAGATAAATAATGGCGTGTGGGCCAAATCTGGCCCTGCAAAATAAAAATAGTTGGTCCCATAACAAAGTTGAAGTTTCCTGTCATAAAGGTGACTCAAATCTTCTGTCTGACTGAATAGATAGCACAAAGCTTATGTAAATTTCAATATGACCCCAAACCTACAAACTTAATTTGATCAATTTAAGCATAACAGATTTGTGTCAATTACTTTACTTTGAAGTCATGAAGTGGCCTATTTTTGGTGCCAGGATAAGTTATGAATTATATTTACTTTCTCATAGTATAACACAGAATATGTCCAAGTTTGTGAGTCTTTTTTTTTTTGGTCATATGATTAGTAACATGAGCTGCTGTCACTATATCAGCCCTCACTTCCACATGGAAATTATGAGAAATGCCCTCACACACAATCTTAAAACTGTTGAATAAACCAATTCTATTTTTGAATGGACTGAAAGAAATAAACAAAACACTAGGGCTGCTGCTAATGGTTGTTTTTTATATTATATTATCATATTTTAATACGTACTGTATATGTATATGTACATTACACTAATATGCTCGTTTTTGTTTGTTTTTTTATTATCATTATGATTTGTTTGGTCCATAAAATGTCATAACGTGGTGAAGAATATCAACCAACTGTCTCCCAAAACTCAAGGTGAGTAAATATTAAATTTACTATAATAAAAGGCTAATAAAAAGCAGAAAATATTCACATTTGACTGATCACACAATTAATCGAGTGTCAAAAAAGCTGGCCATTAATGGTTTATTGCTGACTCCTGAGATTAAGGCAATAACAAGGGAGAAGGCTAGTTAGCTGCTTCAATTAGCGGATGACAACATCAATATCCCACATCTTTTATCGATTAACCTGTGCAAGAAAATTAAAAACTATAAGATATGCATATAGTGACGTCAAATATGTATTAAAAGTGTGGTTTATTTATTAAGTAGTGCAAATTATAAACGTTTCCAAGGCTTTTGTTTTTAGATGCTATATCACCAACTAGCTGCTGAAGAGGGTTGCGAGCTAGTTAGCTGAGCTAGCTGGCGTAATGTTACGATTCACTGCGAAACTAAATACATTCATCAACAAAAACATGAAGTGAAAGCATGTCAGTTTATCAATCCAGAGTGAAAGCCAGTTATAAAGCTAAAAATAAATATCAACATCACAGCTCTAGAGGCTAACTCTTAAAAAAAAAGGCTAAACACAAACAAAGCTGTCTGAGCACAGCTACTTCAACTAGCCTCCAGCTTTAACTCCACTCACCAACATCTTGGTCAAATGGGTTGGTCGCGAAGAGTGGCATTGCTGGTGTTTTGACCACAACAGATGTCGCCTTCCCCTGTTATTTTCTTTCCCCGCTGTGGCTTATTTCGTGCGACAAAAATGCATAGTAACGACAAACTTCATGAATGTCAAATGTAAGCTGCTGCTCCCCCCTCTGGATTCTATTCTACACAGTCACTGCTGCTGCTTCGACAGACGGCAACAAGCGGGGCATGCTGGGTAATGGAAGCAGATTGTCCGGTATCAATTAAACTGCTGACACCAGGCACAGGTTGACACTCACAGTCACAGTCTTGTTAATGTGTCTATGTGTTTATTGCACATTACAGATCGTGAACCTCGAGCTACAAATCGTCCCTGCAGTGAAGATAAATAAATAAATAAAAAATAACATGTCATCGTCAGGTGATAGCAGTCATGTGACCAGGGGGATTTAGAGATATATATTTTTTTTTTTTTGGGGGGGGGCACTTATACTCTGTTTGTCCCCTGTTTGAATGTTGGTATCATACACTGTTAAAAAAAAGGCTGGTGTAGGCAGTGAAAGAAGCTTTCAAAATATTTTCTATAAAGTGTCTTGAAAGGTGCTTTTAAATATGTTATTATTAGTAGTAGTAGTAGTAGTAGTAGTAGTAGTAGTAGTAGTAGTAGTAGTAGTAGTAGTAGTAGTAGTAGTAGTAGTAGTAATAGTAATAGTATTTAAAAAGTTACCCCAGCCTCAGTGTTGGCTAAGTAGGCTAGATAACGGCATTATATAGCCTAATTTAATGACAAAATAAATGTACCGGTAATCCATTATAGTTACTGAAAAAAAATGTTGACATTTACAAAAGGAAGTGGGTTTTTCATCATTTTTAATGTTCCTTTATATATTTTGTAAATAAATCATGGACAGAACAGACTTCAAGACAAGACTACAAGAAGTGGAATATTGACAATTAGACTATGTGTTAATTGGTGTATAATCCGATTAAATAAGAATTTTTGTGTCTTTGTTACCTTACAATATCCACTAAATCCTATACAGTTCGGTAAATGTTGTGGTACAAATTTTTTATTTCTTTTTATAATTGCTTGCGGGGCATTTATTTTGAGGGAACAATGACTGAATATATATTGATAAAACAATAGCTCATGCAGTTCTTGGTTGCTTTGGCATAAAAAAAATGTCAAGATTTTGCTTGATTTATTATTGTCATCGTATTTAACAAAAGATAAAGCACAGACTCCACACACCGTTTTTGGTTTTTATTTTATTGTAAAATATTCTGGGCTGATCCATAGGAACCTGGCAATTTAAGAGGCATCATGAGCATCCAGCCAAACTACAAACATCTCTTTAGTCTTCAAACATTACATGAAATGGGAAAGGTCAATGATACAAAAATTACAACTGATTATGAAAATTGTAAACATGTAACATATTTGGCATAATGAATCAATCATCTTATGGTGGCTACATTACAAAACATTTACATATTATCATGGGTACCTCACATATATCTCATACTGGTGGACTAAAGTCTAAGTAATACTACCCTTCACAAAACAGCAGCACTGCTCATATTGAGCATCTATTCTCAAAAAGTTTGCATAAAGGTGAAATTTACACCATCTTTATTTCTATTCATTATCTGCATTTGCAGTCATTTGCTGATCGTGAGTGATGGTGATTAATCATCATTTTCCCAAGAGCTTATTTCTGAATCTGAGGTGATGTTATAAAAATAGTTCCACTTTATTAACAACATAATCCTTTGTTAAAGACTTTTTTGTAAGTGTAAATATTGAAAAGCCAGTCAAGAAATGGAGCAATATGAAAATCAATCCAGAACCAACACTGTATCCTTTGTGAAATATTATTTACAGATACACCTGTACAACAGTGGCTGCACCAAATAATGACTTAGTATAGCCTAAATAAATGACTACATTCTCATGTTTCCTTCAGTACAAATACTAAATCAGTACAATAGTGGGCTGGGTATGTGCATCTTCTGTCTTTTGCACCATACTGTGTTGTAAAGTGCCTTTTAAGACAAAGATCAGTCCTAGTCTCAGTGATTCTTGACTGGACTGGCTTTATCAGAGTCCTCCAGTTCTCTAGAGCTCCTCCTCATGTTCTTCATTGTCATTGCATTTTGTCCTCTTCACCCTTTTTCTAGAGACAGCTCACACTGTCATCGATGAATGCTATAAAACTGGAACCTCCACTGAGAATAAACAAGAAAAATAAAACACTTAAGATACATTTTATACCTCCATGATGCACTTAGAGGCTGATATAATAGACAGTTATACTCTACTATAGCAACAGTAACAATATAACTTTGTCCACAACTACAAACCGTTCTTTTAAGCTGACCTGTGTAGATGTGTAGCTGAACAGAACATTAATTACCATCAGATTTTGACCAATTCAGTGTTAAAGGGGAATTCCCATTTTTTGCAACATGGACCTTATTGTGATCATAAGATTGTTCAGTTGAAGGCTGTGGAAAAGGCATAATGGGAAAGACCCATTCATGACATGAATCGCACTCTTTTGTACTCGTTTTTACTATGGGCTTTTACTAAGCAATCTAACGATAAACTTTCAAACCCTCAACATGAAGAATTATCCTTTAATTCCGCAAACATCATATGTGTAATCCAGGACATACTGTATAATGACCGGGACCAGAAAATAATTGCTTCTATACCATAGAAACCCATTCATATTTTTTGAGTCTATAGGTTCCATGACGTCCAGTGGAAGGGGCGTGACTTTACAGCTCTATAAGTAGTTTGTATTACGGTGTTAAAACACTGTATGATAATAACAACACAACTTTTAGCTAACAGGGGAATAGCACTGTGATTTATGATAAAGTTTTGGTGAAATGAACGAGTTTTATGATAGATAATGTCTTATTTAGAGGCACTGCCGGAGCCCTTAGCACTACCGTTATAAGATAGTGTGTGTGTATACTCCGATCTTTAGTGGATTAAATAGCATCGGGTGGAAATTGCACCAAACTTTCTGGGGTGGGTATATAATCGTATTTATCCCTAGAAATAAGGTCCAGGTTGCAAAAAAAGGGAATTCCCCTTTAACAAAGTTACTGCTGCTATGCCACATGCATTGATGCATACATCTTAGCTGTTGTGTGACACATAGCCAACTGTGGGCTTCAAATAGATCATCAGTACTGATGTTTCTGCAGAACCCTGGACATGCAATTTAAATATTTTGTGCTCTCTGCAGTTTTCATTATGAATCAATCAAGTAAAAAAATAAGCAACTACTAACAGTCAGAAGGCCTTTCACAGATGAAACCAATGCGGTCAGTGCAGTAGAAATCATTCCAATTGGCATTGTGGATGAGGCCAGCACAGTCCTCGCCATCTTCATGGCCATGGGTCCAGTTATCAGGCTGACCAGGCTTCCACTTCCTGAGTGTGACCATACAGACAATAAGTCATGCAATATATAAGAACAACATGAAATTCTTTTTGCTAAATAACTGATTAATACATTTTTAGTTAAAAATAATTCAGCTGATCAACTCACGTAAAAACTGGTAGGGTTCCATCGACCCATTTCCAAACATTTTCTGTCTCCCTGTCAGTGAGGCCCAGCCAGAAATAGCCTTTTCCTGCGATTGCATTTCTCACAAATTGCTGAGGGTTAAAACAGCAACAGATATTTCACAGGATCATGAGCTCAGCAATAACCAACTAATTTTAGATTTTGTTTGTTTCATTCTGCAAAGTAAAAGAAGGTGTTTAGGTTATCATACAGTTTTAGATTTCATTTACCTGTTCCTCATTGTCATTGATAATGAGCATGTGACTTGATATGTTGGTACAAAATTGGTTGGCCTCGTCAAAGTTGAGTCTCTGAGCACCAGAGGAGAGGTAATAGCAGCTGCTCCCAAACTTCTTGAACCCAGATGGGCAACCTGGAATAAGTCAACATGAACTGTAAGAGCCATGTTTTTTTTAGAATACAAAAAACCCTACTTAAGTACTTACTTAAGTTGTAATTAATTATTTAGCTCACCAGGACTTTGAGTAGTAGCAACAAGAATCTGGACCTGCCGGGACGTGGAGCCTTGTGGTTCCACTGCTGGTTTGGGAGGTTGAGGTGGTTTGGGGACCTGGGTGGACTGAGAAGGCTTTGGAACAGGAAGAGGTGGTAGAGGTGCAGGTAGCCCTGGTAGGCCTGGAGGACCAGGAGGGCCAATAGGTCCAACAGGCCCACGAGACCCCTCGATCCCAGGCTGTCCTGCTTCTCCTCTAGGGCCGGGTGGTCCCTGAGGTCCTTGCATCCCGACCTGTCCAACCCTGCCAGGGAGCCCTGGAGCTCCAGGCTCACCTTTGTCACCAGGATTTCCTGGTCGACCTCCAGACCCTCTTGATCCCTTAACCCCTGGAAGGCCTCGAGGCCCAGCTGCACCTTTAGGGCCTGTTGCACCTGGTGGTCCAGCAGCACCCTTCTCTCCTTTAGGTCCCACCAATCCCAGCACCCCTTTGTCTCCTTTATCACCCTTCTGTCCTGGTTGGCCCACTGGACCCTGAGGACCCCTGTCACCCCTGGGGCCCTTTGGACCTGGTGGACCTAAAATTGACAGCAAATGAGTGAACTATATGTTCGAATGTACTGTTAAATTATTTTCCAAGTTTCTACAATATCACAAAGAAGAAACATTGAATCTTTGTTGTACTTTGGGATTTGTTAGTTAAAGCAAGACTAAAACTTTAAAATTAACTTTTTCAACAAGAAATCATTAAATCTTCCTCTTACAAATGAGTTTAATTCATAAGTAAATGCACCGTTGTCCAGTTACACTGATAGAGCCTTACTTCATCTAGTATGACCAGTCACTTATGATGGCTAAAGTAGGTAAACTTTTACTAGACAGTGCTTTATAACTGACATAAGTGAATCATTTTGCTGGCTTAAAGGGATATTTGAGCGTAAGTTTAAGCCATTGTCAAACACACCGTACACCGAGTTGGACTTACCATACTTCTCTAGTTCCACCAACTTCAGCAAAGATAGCAATACACAGCGGTGTATTTCTCCATGCATGAACCGCAACCAAAAAGCCACTCGTTGCCACATATAATGCTCAGAACAGCACCTAACTTCATCAACAGTCTCCAGTCTTCATCTCCAGTTATGGGGATAGAGAGGTAAGAATAAACCTACACTGTCATTTTGTCATTTGTGCCAAAGCCAAAAAAGCATCAGGGGTCCCCAAACAAGCAGCTGCTGGACGAGAGTGGGTGAGTTGTGTTTGGTCTCTTTGCCAAAGAAAACAGGCAAAGCTAGCAGATGTTTGATAGTTCATACTATGTGCTGGGACCCCATATGTACTGGTGATGAAATGATGTACTGTTCTGAGCATTATTTGTGGCTGCAAGTGGCTTTTTGGTTGTGGTTTGAGCATGGAGAAATACACCACTGTGTATTGCTAAAAAGGGGGGAGATTAACTCAGTGTTACAGTGTGTTTGACAATGGCTTAAACTTACGCTGGAATATCCCTTTAATGACTTTTTTCTGCTAGTACTAGTGGCACACTATAATTATAATTTAGAGCAACACTTTGTCTCAGCCTACTTGGCTGGATCTTTGCTAATCAAACTCTCTTCTCTTCCTTCCAGGCCTACACCAGACAGATGGGTAAGGGGTTTTGTTTTGTTAACACACATCACACATTTCATTCATCCACACATTTCAAGAGTAGTTTGTCACATGGTACATGTTGATACCTAGTAGGCTATTTAAAAACAGGAAAAATATTTTATTAAAGGAAATGGAAACCACAGGGATAGTTATTGCATAAATTATTTAATGTACTTTTCATTTACTGAGTAATACCTACAAAACTTAAATCTATCTATAAGGCATCAGTCTTTGTTTTACCATGATTCGGTGCAACCATAATGTAAATAAGCTCATTAGAACTTTATGCAAAACATGCTTTGTTCTATATATAGCTTCTGTTTCATTAATTTTTACTTTTTTTGTCTTTGTATATCCAGGTCCCATGTTGATTTGAATCTTTAGTTTGTTCTATGAATATTTTGAGTGTGTTATGTCTATACGGTTTGTGATGCAATAAAATCAATCCTCTCATGATCAGATTTTTTTTTTTTTTTTACAATTTTCAGTGTAAACACAAATACATATTCTTACCCTGAAGGATGGTGAAGTTGGTGATGAGCTGTGAGTGCTTGCTGTCCACCAGCTTCATCTCCTCCATCACCTGAGACAGGCTGGTGACCTCTTTGTCCAACCTCGCTGCCAGCTCATCCTGTTGTACGCGCAGCTCTTGGTTATCTATCTTGGCCTCTGCCACACTACCATTCAGCCCCGCTAACAGGTCTGTGTGATGCATCACTGTCTCAGCACAGGACCTTAATCCATTAAGATCAGAGTTGATGACACTTAGTAGCTGCGAGGCAAAGCTTACATTTCCAGTTACACGGTCCATGTCATTTTCATGTCTGTCTAATCGTGTTTCCATCTCATCGAACTTTGATGATGTGGTGTTATCATGGTCTCTCTGGTGGTCCATAAGTTCACGCAGGTTCTGATCATGTCCTTCAGTGACGGCTGAGGTGTTCTGGATCTGGCTAGCTAGTGTGCTGAGCTGAGCCCCCAAGTCATCCAGGGTTTCTCCATTGGACCGAGCTAGTGCTGAGTTGTTAGCTGCCAAAACCTGGAGGTTCTGAACCTTTTCCTTTAGCCACTCTGTGTCAGCCCGGTTCTGTCTGGCTACCTGCTGTAGACCCTGATAGTCATTCTTCAGTTTCTGCACTGCCTGGCCTGTGTCTTCAACTGTCTTCTGCAGTGTGCCGAGTATATTGCGTTGCTGGGATTGTGTGATGTTTAATGCACTGACACTAACTTGGGTATGGCTCTGCACTTTGACCTGGCCCTGTATCTCTGCTTGAAGTCGTGAAGTGTCTGTCTGGAGGTTCTCAATCATGCCACTGTAGGAGGCCAAGGTCTGGTTGACCCCGCGTAGTGAGGCAGCATTACCTTCCAAAAAATTCTGCAGGGAAACATGGCCATTTTGCATGTCATCTCCTGTAATTCGAAGTTCATCCAGCATGTCCCTGTTTCTGCTTGCCCTGACAGCAATTTCATTCAGTTGGTTCTGTAATGCCTCAAGATCTGACTTAAAAGTCTTGATTTCAGTGGTGGCATTTATAGACTTTTTGCCTGCCTGATCATCTAAAAGGGAGGCAAAAATAAAATGAGTCAGACGCATTACAGTTGTGTATAGGACTGAAAAAAATATCATCATAAGTTCATATAATGAATTTCTGAATGTTAATCTTATGATAGTGAGACACACCTAGTTTCTTTAAGTCAGTCTCCACAGCATTGATCTTGCCTCCATAATTCTGCATCCCCTGTGTGACATTGTCCATTTTCTGGACGACTGAGGGAAACAGAGACAGCAGAGTGTAAAGTTATTCCTTTTTCATTCACAGATATTTATAAAAGTTACAGAAGAAAAGCAAAACAAGGTTTCCCTTATTATGTAATGAATGGAAGCAAACAATAACCACAGATATTAAGACAAGAAGTTGATTTTGTTTGGTCTCCGCAGGGGTCCTTTCGTGCTCTGCATATTCTGGCAGCTCTATTGGGCTGGCCAGCTGGTGGGTGGCATGTTAGCGACGCATCGGGTGGCACTTCTGGGGGGAACTGGGGTCATGGTCAGGGAGGTCAGGTGGCGTCTTGGGGCCATATGTTTTCTTTGACTACATGTTTGATCTCTGTTGCATGTTACATGTTTTTTATGTTTTGTTTTTATTTTGTGAAGCACTTTGTGCTATTTTTAATGTATGTAAAGTGCTATATAAAGTTTGAATGATTGATATTCATTATTATTATTGATTCATTCTTTCTCATATATATATATTAATGGGCAATTGATATTATAACTGCACATTTACTAAAGAAAATGAATTCAAATTTATTAGCAGAGTATTTTAGCATTGTGACATTTTTTCTACTTTAGTAAAGGATGTGTATAGCCTACTTCTTTCTCTAAATAGATTGATCTACATGAAAGCTCAGCTGCAGAGAATGTACTCAGTGATTTTGAACAGCAGAGGGTGCTACTATACTCATATATCTCCAGTGAATAACTGGAAACTTGGAACAGCAATTCTGAACTCTGAACGCTGAAAAGGATGAGGAGTTAGTTCTGGGGCTTTTTTGCATCTGAATCCGTTGATCAACACGAATCTCAGTTGTCAGAGAAGATTCCCAGATTCCACTTCATGAGCACAAACATTGTCAAACTCATGATGAATAGCACACTTGAACTCTATCTCTCTCATGCTCACATCTGCAGCCAGACTCCATCTCCTCTCCTGTATGATTTGTTGTTCTGTCAGTATGTGGGCGTCTAAAACTGACAAAAAAATGCATTGGAAAGTATCCTAAATGTTCAGTGTTATCATTCCAGAAGTGACAAAAACAATAACATGCCCTTGGGACAAACATAAACACATTATGGGCCCTGTTTTTAAAGAACTGTTGGTCAACTGCTGGGAGCAAGAATATGCAGCTTGAGTCTATTCAGCCCTCTTCTTCTCTTCTCTCTGAAATGCAAATTTCAATATCTTTTTTAAGGACTGAGAATGATTACATATTCCTAATTTGTTGCACATGACTGTCATTTAGTAATTTTGAATGTCTAAACTGTTACATCATTGTTTGATAGTGACAATGTTGAATAACAGCAGAGCAAACATGTTTGTCACATCATCTTTCCTTATTGATACCCAACAGACAACATATCTACTTATTCCCCTTATTNTGTGTGTGAGTGTGTGAGTGTGTGTGTGAGAGAGAGAGAGAGAGAGAGAGAGAGAGAGAGAGAGAGAGAGAGAGAGAGAGAGAGAGAGAGAGAGAGAGAGAGAGAGCATTATATGTTATATAAGGTTGCTAATTTCAGTAGGTTTTCTTATCTGCCTGCTCTGACCCAAGATATGAGCCATAAATAGGCAGTTATTCAATGTGAGGCCCAGTAGATTAATGCTGATCAATGTTGCAAACAAATAAAAGCTGGTTAAAAAAAGTGCTTGCACAGCAACATGCTGTCCCTCTGAGCTATACTGCAAATACATGGCTTCAACTTTTTATTTTCTATTCTATTGTATGTATGTTTTATATAGGGTGTAGGGAAAAGAACGCAACACAGAACTCTACATTGGTTTCTTGTTCACACAAACTATTTTTGACACTTGCAGCCATTTGTGAGTTAACCTGTGGTTCATGAGACAACAAATTACTACCAAGCCATAAAATCTCCTCTGGGTTGTTAAGCCAGAGTAGTCGCTGCATGGTCATCTGGTAGACATTAGACCCAAACCATCAAAATCACATGAGCTCTGCGCTAACACAGACCCAAAACTGGAAAACCAAAACAATCCTGACAGCACAACTCAATCCTAGATCTTCACTTGAAGACTGTGTCATTTCCAAATGTGCTTTTGGCCTTCTCTTTGAGATATGTGATTCATGTAGTTAGATTGTCAGACAGACAGTACTCAAGAATATTTTACTAGGTTTCTATGATTGATCTGGGCCTCAGAGTATATAAGATTGGAAAATAGACAAAGTGACTTCCACATTGATAACTCCTGAGATAAGTGGAATTTCTGTCCGTTTCTACTTAACACTGATGCCCTGTTACAGTATAAACAGTAGACACTGCACAATTGGGTTGCAATAAGGACAATATTGCACAACAAATGTATTTCCTATCTCGTGCTTCAGTTTATCTTCAGAAGATAGAGACAGAACAAGGGATTGTATCAAGGGAGTCTCTTCAAATAGTTAAAATCTAAGGCTGGATCCTTTGGCTTGGCTAGGTTTAGTTTTCTTTTTGGTTGCCAGTGATACAATTTGACTCACATCATAAGAGAAAGAGACAGAGAGACTGCAAGTAAAGGGGCAGAGGGTGTAAAAGTAGAGGAAAACAGAATGGTCTAGTGACACTAAACTTCTTTCTTTAGGATATAATTTAATGGGACAGACTGATATGAGACTTTAGTTAGGCTAAATATGCACAATGTATAACTAATTTTTTTAACAACCTCTCTATACTAGTAACTTGTTAAAAGTATGGGCTGTTCTATATTTTTCTTACTGTCATCAAAACCTCTAAAAAGTCCTAAACCAAAAATTATTTTAACCTCTTAAGAGCTACCTGTGTATGTAGCTCAATAATACTCTTTGCCATAGACCTCCATTGTTGTCGAAAAACTATTAAAACACATGAATGAGCCACACTGTTCCACTGTAAGACATTTTTCTGCATTAACATAAACATGGGTACTGAAGTTTATTTTGAGTAAATCCCACAAACACCATCCTACTGCCATAAATAATCACTTGCGTTCCAAATATGTGCTAATCTGCAGCTGAAAATATTCATCACAAAAAACTACAACACCAAGCTGTTTCAGGAAATGACAAGGATTTTGAAAATAGAGAAACTATACATTTGTTTTAAAAACTGACATCAAATGGGCTGGGATGAGATAGGCTGAAAAAGCCAAATATTGAGAGATGGACAATACATTGCTGGTTTTGGTCTGGTTATTGAGTTTGTTGGCATAAGAAAAAAAACAGAATTATGTTTGCTTTATCCATTGTAGCCCATTTTTACTATTGTGTTATTTCAGCACTAAGATCTGTGCAATAGCAATAACAATATGTTAAAATATATGGTGGAAGTTAAAGTTTGACTTAGAAGCATGAAAACATTACAGCATGCACCACTTATTTTGTATAAGAGGCATTTTTTTAATTCTGTTTTGACTTACCTTTGAACCCAAGGACAGCCACTGCTATGGTAAGCAGGGCACAGAGCACATAGAGCAGTGCAATAGCCGCCCTCAATGCCCAGTCATTTTTACACTTTGTGCACTCCGTACCTTCTTGGATTCCTGCAACACATAATGGACTTTATGTTAAAAATCAATATACTGGATGTTGTAAGTCTGCTTCATTCTAATAACACACAATACTATGTTGACAAGCAGTAGTAACTAAAATTTTGTGCAACTGGTGTGGGAAATTAACCAAAGTAAGCCCAAGTTTTTCATTTAAAAATAAAGTCACATGGGATATTCTTTTTTTCATTTCATAATCTTAGTTTAGTTCTGCATTTCTAAAGTGGGACACTCTGTGTCTTTCTTCAGCCAAGTATCTATTGAAAACATTTGTCTTCATGAATATGCAAGAAGACTCACTATGAAACTTTGAAAACACTGCACATGTGTTAGCCATACGACAGAGAAACTGAAACAAAACAGTAACATTCCCCTCTGTGTCATTCCTTGTTGTCATTCACCCTAAAAGCATGGTGCAGTGAAATTTTTGGTCATTTACATCACAGATGTTCACTTGTCCAGCAGCACTACTTCTTTAAACCACAAATACCATGTGATACAAACATTATACTATAGGCAGGATGTTTACTTGACTTCATTAGAACTGACCAAGTAGCCTCTGGCAAGCAAAGCAAGAGGGCAGCTGGTGTGTATTCACCACAGGCAATAAAGTAGTTTCTGTAGCTGGACCAAATCCCAAATCTGATTAGTATAGGAAGAGAGAATTTGTGGAAATCTGTAATACTTTACTAGACGGGAAAGTTATTAAAAAAAGGTCTTAGGCAAAAACAATAAAAGTTTTAATGCTCATGTACTGTTGTAATATCAAACCTGGCATGAAAATGTGAACAATCTCGAAAGTGACATAAAGGAAAAATATGCCTTATTACAATTTTGTTTTATTTCCATGGTTCTGGCCATTGTTTCAGGTATGATAACATTTTACCAAAATAATTGCTAAGACCAATAAAAGTCAGTCTAATGGGGTGACAAACAACAGCTGTCAGACTATCATAAAGATTTAAACAAAAAGACAGCTTTACCAAATTAACCACTACTTGATTTGAAGCGTAAAAATCAAAAGTAAAAAAAAAAAAGCCCTATAGGATTATGTCTGTGTCTATTACAGCTACAAGCTAGTCCAGCTGTAATGCCACCTTCCCTTGAACAGTATCATAGGTCTGGCTCTGTTCCTTTATGTCATGTCACCCATGATGGGACTGAATCTTGAGTCAAAGGAGGTTCCATCCTTTCCAGTCCGTGGTGGGCCAGGACCACCAGAGGGGTACTGGGGGGCTTGGCCCCTCAGCTTTGGACCCACACATCTGTGCAAACATCATGCCTGACCACCTCAAAGGGGCCCAGCCGTGGACCTAGACATGGATATGCAGGCCACTGTTGTCCTTATATGTACTGAGAGCCTCATGTTTGGAGCCAGTGCAGAGAGCTCCATCACAGGCCCCCGACTGGTTCTCACCACATGCTGTTTAAAGGACAACATCACACCATGTAAACAAGCAACCGCCTGTCTGGAGGTTATGGGTCAAGAGTGAGGCAAAGGGAATATTTCTGTGCTAATGCTGCAACCATAGTGGCAGTATCATATTTGTGGGTAAATGAGTGTTTATCATGTTTGCAGGGTCACTGAATCTCAAATACTTTCTCACAGTCACAACCTTTTGGATTACAGTGCCAGATAAAAGTTTGGACACATTTTCCCATTCCACTGAATGAGAATATGTGCCCAGTTTCTTTCCTGTACTGTAGGTATTCATGTTTCTAGACTTTCAAAACAAAAAAAAGACACCAGCCCACTATACAAGAACAGATTCTTGTGCTCCCACATACCAAACTGTATTTAACATATGCTGGATTAGATGGAAAAACCTGAATATCAATCACAAAAACAGCCTTGTCAGAGATTGTTTTGATCACTGGACTTATTTTCAGGCTCAAAATACTTCTTGATTAGATCCATACTGTTGTATCAGTATGCTATCTCAGCCTGCAGTGCTCTCTCTGGGTAAAATAGTTGAAACCATATTCTAGCATTATTTACTACTGGGGTACAGAATGGGGTACAGAATTTATGACACAATGAGATCACTGCTACAGTCTTAAAAAAGCGAGGGCACTTAAGCTTTCTCTCATTCTGTCGAAAAAAGCACAAAACAAAAAAAACATCTTGGCCAACATGGTGAAATAGTTAAATCAATTCATTCAGATTAAACTTTAAACAAATGTGCTTTACAGAGAAACTGAAACATATGTTTAGATATGTATTTATATTAATAAGAGCAGAATCTCAAAAGAAGTTAAAAATGATGGTGCTTAAGATTAAATGCAGAGTGAATAGGGAAACCAAATAAAATGTATTTTCACAAAAATGCCCCAGTGTGGGGCAGCAGTGTGGGGAAAATGCTTGATTGCCATGGAGTTTGACCAGGATAGTGGAATGTTTAATCATTTTTGTCCATCATGGAAAAATATGTCTGTAACAGTAAAATCATAACCAAAGACTGCTAAAACATTTAAAATGTAAAGGTCCTTAAATCAAAACTGTTACTGTTAAGCACATAGCGGGCAGGTACAGACTACAAATCCAAACTGTCATGTTTTTGATGAAGCTCCCATTGAACTAACATGGAAATTAATTCTGGGCAGAGTAGGCAGTGACTCCTTCCAGCGTCACAACATGTTCCCATTGCTTGTCACCAGAGTGTTTTCTATTCCTCTCCAAAGAATTTTGCTTAAACAACAATTCTGTCAGTGATGTGGCTCCAGTTATTTTGAAGCCCAAATTCTTCCAAGGTAGTTGCAGTATTCTCCAACACTGACCAGACAGAAAGAGTCTATTTCTACAGGCTTTCTGTATTCATGACCATAGATGTGGGCCTAACATTTCTTGTAAATGCTTCAATGACTTGTTTTCACATGAAGTAAATATTTCTAAGACTGAACTCATAATGTTGTTGTTGTCCTGATGATGATAATCTAAGTGTAAAATGAAGACTTGCACAATTAACAATAAGATTTACAATCTTATCAAAGCAGTGATATAAAACCAGAGGGGCATGAAGTTTAGATGCACAATCTTGATAAAAAGAAAATCCAACAGAACTGTAAAATATACTTCATTTCTTGCTTTCTTCAGTCTATTACATCCCTTCATGTTGTGCCTCGTTAGTCAGTCAGTGTATTATGTTACATATCCGCAGGGCCATTGTAACCCCTTGTTTACTACGCATAAACTACCACAGTACACAAACATGCTGACACATTCATGTCAGGAGCTATATGAAAACACATTGCTAAACTAAGCAGCCCAGTACAGTACACAGGGGGAGACTAAGCTTGTTGGGAGCTGAGAGGCTGGAAGGCAGCCAGGATGTCCCAATCAACAAGCTGGAGTCCAGCCAGACAATCCCTAAGAGGTAAATAAATGCCAGAAAAACCCAGAGGGGTAGATGTACAGTGAAGGATACTGTAACTTAGATGTTACTGCCTAAATAAAAACCATGTAGCTACAATTTTGGCATGTACTAGATCATTTAGGCCAAGATAACAGATCCAAACAAAGATCCCATACATTTTCAAAACATAGTCTACATGAACACATAACTCAAAGCCACTTTTCAGCAAACGCATTTTTTCTACAAGGAGGTTGTCTGAGCCAATCAGATGTCTCGCTCCTTTACAGCCAATCACATCAGTCCTTCCCCAAAGTGGCATTTCCACCGTTGCTGCTGCCAGACATGGGGACACCTCTTCTGTGAAAGTTGATCGATAGGTAAATACGGTAAATACCATATACAGAAAGAAAAAGCTAGTAATTGCGGCAACGGTGGAAATGCAAGTATAAGTGAAAGATACAAAGTGATAGAACTACATTTCGCGCAGCGATGACGCCACTTTGGGGAGGCACTGATGTGATTGGCTGTAAAGGAGCAAGACATCTGATTGGCTCAGACAACCTCCTTGTAGAAAAAATGCATTTGCGAACCGGTTTCTTGTCGGTCGCGCTAGATGAGTCTCAAAATTCACACACAAATGCAGGAAGAAAAATGCACGTTTGACGATTAATACACAAATGTACCAACTTACAAATATGTATTTGATGATAATTGCAAATGACTGTTGATATATACATTTGTGAATTTTTATTGCGCATATTTAAAATAAGAAGTATTTGTGTGTGCATTGAAAATGAGTTTGTGTATCCAGTCATATTTATATGTATATCCCCAAATACATTTGTGAATTCTTTGCTGTGCATTTGTTAATTTCTGTGTGCATTTATCTATTTTGAGACTGTTCTAGCTCATATGAGTTTGACATTTGAGGTTTAGAGTGAATTGTATATTGGATAACTGTTGAATGGATTATCATGACATCTGGTACAGACATCAGTGTCCCCTGAATGATAAATTGTAATAACTTTAGTGATCCTTTTACCTTTCATATAGTGTTTTCATTAGTTCAAAAATGTAAATGTCCAATACTATATTGTCAAATACCTCTAAATTTAATGACATTCCCATCAGCCTCAGCTGTAGAGTGTATAGTGCCTAGCATGCTACCATGCTAAATTAACATGGTAAACAACACTAAACCTGCAAAGAATCATTTATTAGCACTGTGAGCAACTAATGCTAACATTGGCATTTAGTACCCTCTTCCTAAATACAGGCTCACATAGATGCTAACTTTGTTTGTGGTTCGTTTTTACTTCACCATTCACCAAGAAATATGGTGAAAGAGAAGACAGGCAGAGGGAGAAAGATGGGGGAAATACAGTTTGGTGTCTGTAAAACAGCTGTATTTAATTTGGACTCTGAGTCAGTCAAAGAAAAAAAATTCAACACTTATTCCCTTATTCCATGTACCTGCCACAAGACTTGACTGCATGCCCCGTCTCACTGCTGGCTGGCAGTGGAAACTTCCATAGCAACACAAAGAAAGCTTGTACAGCCCAGAGCCTTTTTGTGTGAAGACCCTTTGTGCAGAGTGTTAATACTATATTATATACAGTGACTGGGTGGCTACCGCAGGAATCTATTTACATCACAGCCTTTCATTTGGTTTCACATGAAAGATGAATATTATGATCACCCACCAAAAACTGGTAGTCACATAGATAGCCATACCTCTGTGCTCTCTTGGGGAAGGTGGGGGACACATATTTTGTGGTTATACTACAGTGTGGTATCAATCTACAAATGTACAAGATCAATCAAATGTGCAATTACATGTAATTAAAGTTGATGATACAGTTTGTAATTTCTATGATCAATCTTGCAGTTAAACAATTTGGTTTAACATACACAATAAGACACACAAAAGAATAAAAATGTACCACAGTGGCCCTCTGTGGATAAAATACAATTTCCCATAATGTCTACTCTAAATTCCTGAGACAAATCAAAGAAAGAATCCCACTTGAGTGAAGACATCCAATAAATGTCTGGTAAGACATGCAACACTGTTGTCGTGGTTAGGGACCAATTCTGTCAATGGTACACATGGTCCCCATTCTCAAACTAAAACAATGCATGCACATTTAGAAAGAAGTAAACCAAAATACTGAAATTTAAATTCTGATCTGATGATGACACTAGATTAAAACAAGATTAAAACTTTAACTAAGCAAACAAAATGCTTCGGGGTCATCTCCCCCCTCTGGCCCTTAAAGGTACCCCAGTATTAACTGTCGTCAGCCGGAATGTTAATAAGTAAACACTCTCAAACAGAGGAAGTTACCACTGAGACAAATTACTAAGACATTAGGGTCCTTGAATTGCTGAGCTAGCATAGCATACCATGTTTTTTTACTCACTGCTAGCAGGTTTATGATGCTTAAATTGGGCTCTGGTCTTCTCAAACATCTGGATTTGGGGTTGGCACTATATGCATTTTTTTCTGAGGAGGGCATGGATATCAAATTTCTCGACCATTTATTCAATTGTTATCAAAACATTTCCCTAAAATCACAAATGCCAACATCATGCTGACAGCTGTTGTAAAGTCTGAGGTTTATCAAAGTCAACTAGATTGATCTTCTGGTGAAGATGAATGTAATTTAATGACAATACAATAGTATTGCAATACATAGCAATAATTGTTGAGATATTTCAATCTGGAGCAAATTGGTGGACCATGTGACTGACCAAGGCATATTTATCCTTTGAGCCATACATATAGGGTAGCAAAGTGCTCTGGGGTTATCTTGTCCTGCTATAGCCCTTAAAGCTACTCCAGTATTAACAGTCGCCAACTGGAATGTTAATAAGTAAACTTTGAAAGAGGGGAAGTTACTACTGAAACAAATTACTAAGAAATTAGGGTCATTGAATTGCAGAGCTAGCATAGCATACCATGGTTTTTTTTTTTTTTTCACTTGCTGGCAACAGGTTTATGACGCTTAAAATTGGGCTCTGGTTCTCTCAAACATCTGGACCTTGTTACAGTGGAGCCAAATCAAAGGACGCATGCAAACATTTGATACATCAACTATTCATGCCAAGCAACATATGAATAAGGGGCTACGTTTTTTACTTTGCCTTCAGTCGGCTATTTTCATTGTTTTTATAAGAAACCTTCTCAGTAGAGCTTGCTTCCTTTTTAGCATGAGTAAAAAGATCAGTGGTTTATAGTGATCTGTATGTTCAGGTTGTTTAGAGAGAAAAAAAACTTATGGATAGCTGCATGTCTGAACAGGATGAGATGAAGTCNACACACACACACACACACACACACACACACACACACACACACACACACACACATTGCCTAAAGCTGACCAAGCTGAACAGTGTCCTTTGAAGGCCTTAGCCATTTTTGGAAACATCCTATTCAGCACGCTATCATCCTTCAAGCCACTGCTCCACTCTACAAACACTAGTCTCTGAGTGACGACATAGACAGTTGACAGTATATTTCACATTCCTCTCACAAAGGTAATTATTTAGTCATCAAAATAAAAAGAATGAAGCTTATAAACATGCCTTTTGTTGAAGATGAACTACGAGGCTGTGCTCAGAATTGCATACTAACATATTAAGTATGATGTCTGAGATTGTGTGGTGCATTTCAACTGTATAGTATGAGGATTTTTTGTATATGAGGAATGCTCAGATGTATACTAGATCAGCAAGAATTTTGAGTATATAGTGAGACTTTACTGCACATACACAACTGCCGTAAAATACAGTTGTGTCTTTTCAGATGGTGCAATGGCAGAGATTTTAAGCTAGGTTAAAAGCTGCTGTAATCTCCACTCGAGCACTATTGATACATGAATTAACAAATCCAAATCACAGAAATAAATAAAATTGCATCTGTTTAGAAATTTACAGCAACATTGTAGAGCTATGTTGCTGAGCCATTAGCTGTGTGAGACCATCCAGTCTTCTTAGCCCAACCCCAGAGATGATCCACTGGTCACTATCATGGGATCATCTGATTAATTGGTCAGTACAGTCATTTGGTAATTTCAACTGACTCTAATGTCTCTGCAATAATTTAATGTTTTACATTTGTGATAAGCAAGTTTCATTGAGCTGTAGTGCAGACTGGCAATGCTGTGATTAATACTCAAAATACTTCATTGAGAACAGTCTTATTCATTCTATCAACTTCATGTTATGAACTAACATTTGCCTAAGCATTTCAGTGATGTAGAAGATATTTCATTTCAAAAGTTAAACTTTTGAAATGAAATATATTTGCATATTCATATAATGAGTAATTTTTAATGAGAAGGTAAAGAATTGTAATTGTAAGGATTTAATCAGTCTCCATAATTGCAAATCCCTTTAGGACTCTGATATGGTTACAGACATATGCAAGCTTCAAAAAGCTTGTGCAATAAAAGAAAGAAAGAGTTGGAGGTGACGAGTAGTGTATCCTTTGTTGACAGAGTTATGCAAAAGGAGAATAATGGCATCCTTCAGTGGAACAGAGTTCAATGTGAAGGGAAAACTTTATGGTGCATTAATTGTTAGCTGAGCAGGCTGCCGGAACATGGAGTTGATTAGATCTGGTTTTGCCATCCCATCTGTGCTTGGTTAGAGGAAGACAGACAATGACAAATAGGTCATATTGTAATCTCAAGAGACAAACCTTTAAGCACGCAAGTGTGCCTCATAAACAAAGCTGGGTCACTATATTAAGGATATTTTGTGAGGTAGGATTGGAAACCAAAGAAGTCTTTACATTGCAGTCAGCAGTTTCCATTGAAGAGTGAACTCCAGCCTCACTGTGTGCTTGTGTACTTGCATTTCAACTGTTTCAGCCAATCTGAAACTGAACATCTATGGATATCTTGGACAATTAGAATAAGAAAGGCTTTCCTTTTCAGCACACAATTCTTGATTACAATTATTCACATGCATGAATTAAAAAAAAAACAACAGGGAAGCCATAAACAAAGTTTATTGGCCTAAGTGAAGAACAAGAGACCCCCTGGCTCACTCTGCTCATGTTCCAGCATTGGCATGTTGGAATGAGGTCATTTCAAGTAATACAGGGCCATGTGAACCTTAGAGAAAGGGAACAGAGGTTGTTGGTTATTGATCTCATTTTTACCATGTCAGTTGTACCACATGGGCATCTATACTCTAGTCTTTGGCTTATGACTTCATAAAAATCATAACATGTGCAGTATCTGTCTGTGCATGAGAAGGAGCCAATATGGCCTTTTTTGTTTTTAGTCCCAAAAAAGGCCATGTAAATGTCAAATGTTCCTAAAAGAGTAATTCTCTCTTGGATGCAGTCTGTCATGCCTGGAAATACCTAATCACGCTTGGATCAAGAACCCAAACACTATCCTATTAAGAATACGGCCCAGTGTCCCATTTCAAATTGTTCATTATTGAGCTCAAAAGGTTGAGGGATCAATATAGTTCGCCAACACATGAAACATAGTTATTTTAAAGGAATCCCCTAATCAAATCAAATCAAATCAAATTT
>JANJYP010041316.1:0-23828 GCA_024605115.1 Rastrelliger brachysoma | reverse complement strand
TTGTAGTTGTATGGACAACAGCAGAGCTCTGTGGCACAGAGCGTATCAGGTTTTGATAAACACAATAACTCAGTGATGACTTCACTGTTGGTTTGACTCCAGTAAACAGAAAACACAGACTATCAGCAGACATGACCTTTAAAACTAACTCCTAGATTAAGGGAGAACTATTTTCCTTTTTTTTCAGATGTTCATATTAAATGAGGCCACAGTGTCAGATAATGAAGAACACTCACACACATTATATGACTTTCTATGTTCAGTCTGAAGTGATGTCTGCCAGTGATGGGTTTCTTTCTACACTCATTGTTAACAGTGTTAACACCGTGGCATGCTTCCACTGTTCTGGGATGAGTTACGCTGAGTCATGACTGGAGCAGAGCTGGCATGATGTGTTCTATGACACAGCAAAGCAAAAACAAATTTACAAGGCAGTTTACCTGTTGGATGTCTGTTGATCATCTGCTGCTCTTCGTCAAACATCGTCATCATCATCATCATCATCACTGTTGCTGTTTCTTCTTCTGTCATTCTTAAACTGATGTCCTGAACACAGAGCTCCAACATCTCCATATGTTGAGTGGACTGCTGTTTAGAGACACTGACACAGTTCTGCTGATTCAGTGAGGAGCATATTTCACTTCCTGTATATTTCACATTAAAAGTCTACCCTTGTTTTAGTCATTTAAAGTCTTTTAATTTGAAGCAGTAACGTAGGAAGTGTTGGGTTGGCATCACGCAGGACACAGTGGCTCATCAGCAGGGAGCTAACACCTCCTGTAGAGACAGAGGCTGAACTGAGGGATGTATAAAGACACAGTGTGAGATCAATGGAGAGGGTTTTATAACCGTGATTTAAAAGATGCTTCAGTGGAGTGCAGGAATAAACTGGAGCTGAGCTGGACATGAGCATAATATGTCACGTTTTACTAGTCTTTGAGTCTGAAACTAATTCACAAAGCGTTTTGGTTGTAAGGTCAGTCAACAGCTGCAGGAAATAATACATCATGCCATGTCTATATTTTATTCAAACTAAAACAATTATAGTGGTGATTTGTCTTCAACTTGAGAAAAATAAATAAAACAATATCAAATGGCCACAGCCGTGCAGTGTGTGACACACATCGTCCTCATGCCTCACAGCCTGCAGCCACACACCAACACAAACCAGGCTTGTGTCAAATAAAGTGTTTATTTAACATAACAAAAGAGGAAGTGTGTTACAGAGTAGACTAAGGTGACCTTCAGGGAGGACAGATAAATAACAAACAGCTATGAGTAGAAAACAAGAGGAAGCAGCTGACAGACTGACCTCCATGACTCTGACACACAGGTAATCACTCAAGCTCAGTGTGAATGAGTGTGTCTGGTTGAGAGAGGAGAGGGAGAATGACCAGTGTGTCTTTTGGTTACTGGATGTTTGTTTCATGAAAGGGAACTTTAACAAAGATCTTGTTGTTTCATGATTTGTTTATGAAAAAGAATATCAACAAAACAAATGTGTTTTTGATATTTCATTTTTCCAGTTTCTGTGGCCTGGAAGTTACTGACTAGGCTAAGTTTACTTTGGTTTGGTGTGTGAAGACTGCACGACACTTTCAAATGCACACATCAGGCATATGCACAGATTCACATTGAACATAACAGTTGGTGGGACGTTTGTTACGCAGCGGCAGTCCAGAAGAGAGTTGTATAAAGATTTGTGTCTGCAGAGCGAGCTGTGTTAAAATACTGGAATTAAAGCGCTGATGACAGCTTGTAGTGTACATTAGTAGTGTGTGTGTGTGTGTAAAGACCACTGCTCTATGCACACATATGACTGTGTGTAATATTTTTCAGAGCTGCATATAGGCAATGTTTCATAGATGCTGAATCTGCAGCAGAGCTACAGCTCCTCTCTCTCTCTCATGAACTGAAGCTCTGGTATCAAACGGAAATCCAAACTGAGAAAGTACAGCAGTGGTGACTTAACACTCCATCATCAGGTGACCAGCACAGTCTGTGTACATACACACATCAGCTGTTACACACAGAATCAGCTTTATACGTGGGATTGTTGATAATTTATAGATGAACCCTGATCTCCAGTATTTCTGACCAAAGATTTCACTCTATATCCTATTATTTATATATATTATGATATAAATGATAAGAGCTACTCTTATAATGTTGCATAACGAGGCTCCAGCTGTGCAGGCACGTATATTAAATCAAGTTGTCGTTTGATTTTGTGAAGGCCAACTCCAACAGGAAGTGACGTTGTCTCTTTACAGCTCGTTAAAGTAGATGGATAAACGCTCATCACAGCGTACCTGAGATTCTTCAATGCGGTGACGTCACTGACTTTGTATCAATATAAACCTCCATGAATGACATATGAATAACATACAGTCATCATTCCCTGCTGTGTGAGATGTTCTTATTAATTGAACTTTTAACGGTCACAGAAGATTGTTGTTGGGCTGTAAGTTATCGGCATAATACAAAAGATAATGATTAATGGATAATTGATCGTTCATTTTTGTGGATGATGGATCAAAGGCATTTCTTCAGAGGTCCATCCCTACTTGTAGAACTGTAACACAGACATGCATGAGGCTGATTTGATCGACGGTGGTGCTGTGAGGATGATCAGAGGATGAAGCACATGGTGTTTGATATCAACTGCTTTAATAATCAATTATACTATTTGCTTCACCTATTGAAAATATAAGTGTTGAATATTTCCTTTCACACTGATGCTTAGAGAGACTCCTGATGATAATATAGAGGACAAAAAAACACCGAAGTCTTCTTTACATTATATTTATTACATTGTAAAAAGTACATTACTTTTCATTTATATATACACATTTATATTCATGTAATTTTTCTGTTCAAGCAAGAATCAGCTCCTGATATATGGAAGAGAGAGAGTCCCGTACAACCACTGAACACACAGCTTCACTACACGTCTGAATCTCTCCAGCTGTCTGCTGTTGGTGGTTCTATAAGGCTGTAGTGTTACATGTCTGACACACACACACACACACAAACACAGTGCTGTGTCTGTGTCAGCTGTACTGCAGTGGAGATGTCCATCATCATCCATCATCATCATCATCATCATCTGTCATCTCTCCTCACTCAATAAATAACATCAGACACCAGTGAGAGACTCCCAGGGCCGCTCCCAGTGACCTGTCTGTCCACGGTGTGTGAGACGGGGTTTGTGTTTGAGAACGGAGAATGAGTCTCATCGGAGGACACATGCTTGTACACGAGGTACAATCCACACGCCGCCGCAGATTTATATGGAAGTAAAATAATGGCTGTAATCATCTGAAGTGTAGAAGCAGCTGTTTGACTTCTATTAGCATCTGTGTGTTTGGAACTCTTTGATATTTCTAGACAGTAATAATTCAAGTGGTGCAATTCTACAAACTTGATTATTTGATGTTTTGTTGTCATTGTACAAATTCCAGTAAAAGATCCAAGCGTCCAGTATTCACAGAAACACATTACCGCTGCTCATATTCAGCTCAGTTTCATTCTGATAAAACACAAAATTCAAGTGGAAAGAAAAAGAAGTCAGTTTAGATGTGTCAGTCAAACACACAGCATTCATCTGTGTTCAAGAAAGAAGCAGTGTTGTTCATGTTCTGATATTTCCAACTTGAATCCAGTCTTTGAAATATTAAACCCTTGAATGATTTACATGAATTTGCAAATTCTGAAATATATATATATATACTTTAGTCTCTGTAAAGTCACAACTCACCATATTAAACATGCATTTTAAGGCTGTGATGGTTCTATCAGATTTATAGATTTATACTGGCTGACACTATTTGATTGGTTGTTTCTTTTTACTGTATTTAATTTTAATAAATGAATAATAATCCTAGAGTCTGTTGTTATTTGACATGACTTGACATGTACACCTGCTGTATAGTGTAAACACATATGAATAAGAACATCAAACTTCCTGCATCTTTACAATCAAATGTGTGGAACTGCATCACTTTTAACGAGCTACTGAGCAGTTTGTAATGAAGAGCTGCTCAGGCCCTGGGGTTGAATCATGTCATGTTGTTAACGCAGCGAGCTACACTAACCACATGACCGACATGATAAAATGACATCAATACTGCACTCATTTAACTGACTTCACTATAAAAAGTCACTAGAAGAATCTAGAAGTCTCCTCTGTACAGCGCAGCGAGCTCACCGTACGCTTCACTTTCTACAGTGTGGAATAAAGTAGACCTGACATCTTCTAGTCCCGCTGAGAAAGGCTGCACCATCCCTCTTTCATTTAGTGGAGACGGGGGGAAGATAAGGGAAGGGGAGGGGGTCATAAGGTGCCCGAAACTAAAGCTTGTTTGTTGTTGTCGGGGTAAGGGTGGAAGTTGGAGTCGGGGCGGTGCATCATAAAAGTAGCAGTAGAAATGAAAAGAAACAAGTAGAAGTGAACAGAACAGAGAATTTGGCCTCTATGAAAGAAAAAGTAAAGAAAAAATAAATCACATGTATATAAATAAAATTGTTTTCTGTACAGTTTTTAAATCAGACGCTGAAATCACAGCTCCAAAAAAAAATCCTATTTCATCTTTATCATCATCATCATCATCATCATCATCATCATCATCATCATCATGCAGTACCTTAAAATCCAAATAAGTTATTCAGGTGGATCTTTACTGTCCTTGCATGAAATCTGTAGATTCATAAAGAAACCCAGGCTGTGTGTGTGTGTGTGTGTGTGTGTGTGTGTGTGTGTGTGTGTGTGTGTGTGAGTGAAGACATGAGGTCAGCCCGGTCTCATCAGAGTAAAAACAGTGGAGGGGAAGAAGAGGAGGGGGGGCAGTGGGGGTGTTTCTTCATAATGATTCCAACAGGTCCATGATGCTCAGACACACACAGACTGCACTTGTCTATGTTTACTGTTTTACACCACACTAACATTTACTACATCACATTCCTGCATTGTAATACATGAATGTGATGTTAGGAATAATGACACTCTCATTCTCACACTGTCATATTCAAGTCATGGCTCCTCGCCCTCTCAAAAAAAAAAAAAAAAAAAAAAAAAAAAAAAAAAAAAAAGTGAACTCTTAAAAATAAAAGTGACATCATTTTCTGTTGTTTTCATTTCTTACAGTGTGTCAGTGCTGTTAAAGGATCAGTCTGGTGAGGTTTCTTTGGAAAGACCCAGACTAACAATGTACTGTGATGTAGACATGTATGAACTGTCCTGCTGCTGCTGGTCACCAGAGCAATGTCTCTCCCCTACAACTCCATCTAGAAATACAAGTTTCATACACCTTCTGTAATAAAACATGCGTGGTGTAATTTGTGTCAGATTAGATGTGAAAAAGTTTAAGACACAATAGTTGTCTCAAAGGAATAAACTAGTTTACAACACAATATGTTGAGTTTTTTTTAAAAATACAACTACATTGTGTATTTTCAGTAGAGCTGACATCACAGTGTTAGTTTGGTTCTGAACATGGGATTTATTGATAATAATAAGACACATATAATAATAATACACCAGACTTGTCCTTTAAATCCTGCTCTGATTGAAATGTTTGTCGTGGTGTCACATTCTGACTGTAGAAAAAAAAAAAATTCCCAGGAAAGAGGAGTGCAGGACCTCAGTGATGTGGCTGTTAATCAAACTTTCATTAGACCTACTCCTAACATTATTCCTGGGATGATTTTCAGTAACGTCTGCGCTGCATCATCTGTTCCTACATGTGGATGTGACATCACACTGATCCACACAAGACATGGTATATACATCTATGTCATCATCAACATGGTTGGTTTTCACAGTGTGAGATGTGTGAGTGTATTTTTCCTCCAAGTTAAACGTGGTGCAGTAATAAGGTGTCATGTGACGGTCCAGCAGTTAAAGGAGCAGTGTGTAGATTTACTGGCAGAATAACACAGAGGTGTGTAAATATAGAGGACTCATTCTAAAACACAACGCTTCTCATTTTAATGGGGTTACACACTAATTAAAACATACTTCATAATATTATATTCCATTACTGCAAATGTTACTGTCCATATCTCCTAAATCATACACACTGCTCCTTTATAGGGGGAGGTGGTGTGTTGGTGTTTGTTACTTGACCTCATCATTAGGACTGGTGGGTCTGGGACCGGGGAGCAGCGGTACAGGAGAGGTGGCCTCGATGAGGGCGGGGTTCAGGATGATGGGTAGGGACATGGGCGGGACCCCCACCTGCAGAGGAGAGGCCAGGGGCTGCAGGATGAGAGGGGACTGGGTCAGGGGGGAGGGAGCCTGAGCGGGAGATGTTGTTAATGGAACTGGCATGGGGGACATGGACGAGGGGGCCGGAGACGACTGGTCTGGTCCTGCAACACACACACACACACACACACACACACAATAACACACAGGTTATTCACACTACACACACATATAGGACACTTTGTTACAACTTAACCTTCATAATAAAATATATTTATCAGATTTCTTTCAGTGGAAGCTGAGAGAAGTGTTACACTCAGTATTTGTAACACTCAGTACATACTGTCACTCATTTCTCTTCTTGTGCAAATCTCAGATATCATATAAATGAATAAATCATAAATATCATTCTCTTGGGGGTGGCTATGAAGTGTGATTAGCTACATTGTGTTTGTATAACTTGTTGACTACACTGCCTGCAGGAGAAAGTCATGAGATGTGGCTGAAAGCTGTAGAAAAAGCTACTATGTTGCATGTCAGCATTAAAGGAAAACGGAGGAACATTCTAGAAGTTTCTAAACTCATATGTATGTTGATGACTCATGCAGTATGTTGGACAGAGTGGGACTTTTTTGGTACAGACACCTTTATTATACATTAGTCAGACAGGAAATAATAGGAGAGAGAAGGTAGGAGACACGCAAAGGACCGTTCTGACAGAGATTCAAACCGGGGTCAGCTGCTTATGAGCAAAGCTCTACATAGCAAGCACTGTACCTCTACACCACTGTACCTCTACACCACTGTACCGCGCTAAGACTTTATATATGAAATACAAATGTGCTTTCTAACAAACATGCACTTGTACTTTAAATGATGTGACCCTGTGTTTAGAGAAGAAGTCATACAGGTATGGAATATGTGCAGCTGTGATCACCATGGATACTTTGATGAAATGATGGATTTGCACTTTTCAAGTCTGGGGCTCTTTTTTATATTAATAGAGGGGGCATCATGATGTAATAGATGGAAGTGATGTATATTTTCTTTAAAAGTGAACTGTATGTTTGCTGTTTTGCATAATGATGATATGTTCGTTGTTGTATTTGCTAGCCAGATGTGAGACAGATGTGGAGTAGTTACCATTGGCACTAGTTGGTTGGGACTCCTGGGGCGATGCTGGTCTGCTGGGGGTCTGCGCCTCTGCTGGCGCTACTGGGACTGGGACAGGGACTGGGACTGGTGAGGGGGGGTGGGCAGGTGGAGGTGACGCCTGAGGAGAAGGAGGTCGGCCCGCTGGGGATGTGGGCTGCGCGGGTTCCGCCGGAGGACTAGGTACTGGATCTAAAGATGGAGAAGACACATGCAACATTTCTTTTTGAATGTAATGGAGTGTGTAGAGTGATACATTACACACATTACACAACACACACACACACACACACAGTTTCCATGTACCTGCTATGACAGTCTGTTTGAAGAGCTCCTCTCTCAGGTGAGGCAGGAAGCAGACGATGCGTTCCCAGGTGATCTCCCACAGGTCAGAGTATCCCGTCCTGGAGTCTGCGCTGTGGAAGATCCCCGCTGTGTCCATCACCAGCAGCATGTTCTTCAGAGACTCAGGGATGGCCTCCAACTGTAAACCAAACACACACTCAATACAATCCTTTATCTTCAAAGTTGGGTCACGTCAAGATTTTAAAATTCCCCCATGAAAACATATTTGTTTGACTTCATGAATGTATGTGTCCTCACCAGCAGGTCACTAGATCCTGCGTGCATGTACTTGTCCATGAAGTCCAGGATGGTGAGCCACAGGGCAGCAAAGGTGGGTAGGGACAACAGAGGTGAGAGGTGCTGGAGGAAAACCTGCACACACATCAGAGGCAGCTGCTGTCACAACTGTTAAAAAACACTGACATGCACATTGAAACAGTGTGTGGTATTACAATATTACAGTCTGTTAGATGAACCAACGTGCAGTCCACTGAGCCGTAGTGTTAATGTGGAGAAGAGTTAGAATTGTCCATTCTTGGATTTGTATCTTGTCATGTCAAAGATGTTTCAAAGTAAACTTCAAAGCTTCCTGTTTAGACTGCTTTTAATAAATTGTTAATAATCATTAGATTTGGATGAAGGCTCATGGATATAAAGATATAAAGTTTGATTGATCGATTGATTGATGTTTAGATTATAACATACATTTCAAGTGTGTTCACTGTGCTCATGTGATATGATCAAACATGATGAGTGTGTTTCTTATATGTTGCTGTTACAATATCTTCAGAATGTTGGCATCTGTGCTGTTGGTTAATGATGTTACTAACAAACACTTGGTGTTATACCTTGTGGACTGTTTAACTGGATGCTTATACAAACTAGGTTTTTTATCGCATCATTATTCTTTCTAGACTAAACTACAAATGTAAAATGTATGACAGACATTATTCAGGTTAGAGATATGAATTCATATATGTGTTTCCAGTCATATCCTGTCATATATATGTGACATATGTGCTGGCTGCTGTTTGTGTGTGCTCTGTGAACCTTTGACAGGAGTGTGCAGGCTCTCATTCTGGTCTCCTCCATACCGCCCACATCTGCAGGACTGATGTTGTCCAGTAGCTTAGTCAGCAGAGGGAAAAGCACCTGGAAACACACGGCATATATATGAGTAGATATATATATATATATATATATACAATGACACTTTTTTCCAATATATCATACATTACACTATATTAGATATGTTATATTATCAAGTATAGGAGATGGAGGCTTACCTTATTGAAGCAGGACTCCCACTCTGTAGCGTCTAATGTCTGCAGATCATGAACCAGTAGAGCTCTCTGCAGGTAGGTGAGAGCCTGCATACGGACCTGTCGTCTGGCATCACAGCACAGCCAAGCAATACCTGTGACAGGAAATAATACACAGTGACACACAACATGAATCATGGTGGAGACTCACAGTGACCTAAAGCTTGTAATCAGTACAATCTTCGACACTGCAGAGCTGTAGTGCTAGACTGCATTAGTTTACTCTCTGTGGTGGGTCAGTGATAAAGAAGTGTTGGCAAGATGAGCAATTCTAAAATATATTAAAATAGTTTTAAAAGCAGCATCAGGTTTGTTAAAATGTTTTTATGTTAGTTGAAATGATATTTGCAGCATTTTTTTTTACCAAAAGTAAGACTGAATGCTCCTGAAAATGTCAAATGGTGTAACCACAAAAGAATGATACATATGTTATCCAGCTATAGTGTATTTAAGTAAAGTTATAATGTAAGATCATGCCAAACTAGTGTAAGCAAGTTGAATTATTTGGTACAAAGTCTTTATTTTTTATCATAATCCTCTAATATATCCTCTCTAAATGGATTAAATGCAGAAATTTGATGCTGGATCCACAAATAAACAATGTGTACAAGTTATTCACATTTAACCTCTTTAAATTTGACTACACCACATGGACAAAATAAAAACATGGTTGTTGTGTCTGTACTGTGGTGAGAGCTCACCTTGCAGCAGCGGACACCAGCAGCTGGTCCACAGAGTCTGGGAGTCTGCCTCGATCTTCCTACCTGCAGCCTCCAGATGGCGCTGTTCCTCTGCCCAGGAGCTGTAGATGCTGGCGGCCCGGGTGTGCAGCGTGTGCATCAAGTCTAACAGCTGCACCGTCACACACAAACAACAGTGTAAATGACAACAGGATGTACAGCTTCATATGTACAGTATGGATCTCAATGTCTAGTATGGAATGATACTATACTGAATATTATCTATCCTGTGCCTTTGAATGATTCAATATATTCATTTAACATTGCAGACATAAAATAATGCAATGTGACGACCATGTAACTTTAGACTTCTTACACTTCCAGTTACGAGTGTATTAACAGGAAACAGCCCTCTTTCAATAACCTGACATTTTCAAAAAGAGTTTAAATCCATGTTATTTAACCACAGAGAAGAAGTTGCACAACAATGACTTGAACTGTACTGATGAGAGGACAGTGTTCACTTTCAACCCAACACACATAAAGACTTTCAACATGTAACAAGCTTAGTGTATGTGTGTACAAAGGGACAAAAATAGGAGTCACATGACGGTCACATTAAAGGATAATACTGCTCAATGGTTGCTTTTTTTTCTGATGCCATTCAAAAATAATACCAGAGCTGAGACACTGGGGAAGTTCATAAGAGATTGTTTACAGACTTCTTGTCCTACATATCTCAACCTCTTGACTTTGTACTGCATAACAAATGCTAACAAGTGTCATAAAAAGCTAATGAAGCTCTATTAAGAGTTATATACCTACACAGGCTCAGCGTAGTCTGCCATGTAAGGAAATGCTCTCCTTAAGACTGAAAATGTGATTCAAATGTGTTCTATGTGTCTTTGGAGCTGTTCATAAATTAACTACAGTAGATGTTGTCTTCATAGTGAGGGAAACATGTCACTCAGTGTAGTGATGTAGCTCATTTATGTGTTTTTAATAGAGATCTACAGCACAGAGTAATACAGTACTGTAGACCTGGCTTTGAATACACATGGAATACTTATTTTCCCCTGCACTGAAGCGATATACGGGTGGATTTCAGTTGTAGGCTGTATGTCTGCATGGGCATGCGTGAAACGTTAGTGAAAAGAGAAAATGACGTTGGTCACTGCCTGACAGAGTGGCCCAGAATCTTTAGTCCGGTGGCTTTCTCTAGCTAAGCCCGGGGCACTTTTTGAGACGCATTCAAACCTTTTCCACAACTTCCTGTCGCTACCATCTATAAAGAAATGTCACAATAAAAGTCCATCACTGAACATGGTATCAATGCAACTCAAATTCAATAGAGAAGAAATGTGTCACCGTCCTGAACTATGAAACATTTTCATAGAACTAAGCTTCAGGAGCTATCCACATTTCTTCTCTACTGAATTCACATTACATTGATATCATGCTCAGTGATGGATTTTTATTATGACATTTGTTTATAGATGGTGGCGACAGGAAGTTTTCCTAAACTCTGTGTCACAAACAATGCTCTCTATGCTGGAGTTCATGTGTAGAGACCTTGATAATACTTTGTAGGAAGTGTCATGTGATGTGGAAGCCACCGGGATAAAAACTACAATAATGACCAAACTCTGTCAGGCAGCGACCAACGTCATTTTCTCTTTGACCAATGTTTGACTCATCAACATGCAGACATACAATCTACGGTCTTTATGCTAAGCTAAGCACAGCATATCACAGAGCTTGTTTCTGCTTTGCTGCTCTGAAACTACACTATAGACATGTGTGCATTCAAAAATGTAACTACAGTGAGTATATATACAACTCATGTGGGTGGAGACAAAGAAGGAAGACTCATGTCCAATACTAGGCAGTAAACAAATTCTGACATCTATATGTTGGCCATGACGTTTTACAGTTTTATATTATATTTAGTATTCATAGTTAAATAAAACGCTGCATATTGAACTTAATTCACTGGAAAAAAACTGGAGGTCCAAATGTAAGGTCCAGCTTGGAGAAGAGTGTCAGGGTGTGTTGAGATATGTGATAAACGATGTGAGAGCAGCTGGAAGCTCTGGGTAATAATGGCCACAGAAAAAAAAATACACTGGTATCATCTTTTAAGCTTAGCTCCCCACCCACCGACCACCACAACAGAGACAAGACAAACAGGAGACAGTCAGGAGGTGTAATGCTCTGTTAAATATAAAATACACCTGTCCTAAATGTCTCCTATGGAGCCAAAGCTGTAGTTTCCTAAAAACATCTTGTTCAACTGCATCTAGAGCTGATCCACATGTTTTTGGGACAGCTGGGCTCATATTGACATAAGGTAGAAGGGTAAAGAGGGCTGTTGTACTTACATCTTGACTAACCTGTAAAGACACCGTGTGGTAGCTGGCGGGGACACCTTCATCCTCCTCGTCATCGCTATGGGAACGTGATGGACGCTGGCTGGATGTGCGCCCACCGCCTCTCCTCGTGCCTCCTCCGCCCTCCTTCTCCCTTCCCCCCGCCTTCTTCCTCATGCGGGATTTGGAGGAGTCGTACTTGTGGCTCTTCTTCTTGTCATGGTTACGGTAACCTGAGGGAGAACAGTGTGAGTTAAGATCGATAACAACAGGGAGGGGGAGTCCAGATTTTTTTTTACCCGTCCCTCTGGATACTCATTTAGATCTGATTTTAATGTAATGTTACATTTTTTCTAGATGTTACTTAAGTTGAGACTTTCCTCTTTTCTCGTAATTGTGAGGAACTATGGGTAATGTAGTTCAACAACCCAAATGATCTCCAACTGCTCCAATTCTGACATGTATCATCAGGACAATATTATAATCTTTAGCATGTTTTAAGAGTGTGGGAGTCATTTTCTATGGAGTTTTGTAATATGGGTTATTTGTTGTTTCCCAGTTTGGGGGAATAGCACTGATTCAATTTTTTTTTGTCTCCTAAAATCACACGCATGTGAGAAAAAGCTCTTTATGAGACTGAAACCAAAGTTGTGGGCTATTAAACTAAAATCTTGAATCTCATGGGGTTAAACAGGTCTGACGAGGAATAATTAAATAGAGGACTGCAGCAGCCCATAATGTTCTAATGACTGATAACATCATACAACTACTAATGTAAGAAGCTATGTAATCAGTTTTTACCAATAATACATTCAGTTATTACATTAGTGGCCTGGTAAACAACATTATTTACAAATGTAATAACTAGAGCCAATAGCGTAATAATGTACTGATATTACTTTAGTTAACCTATTTTGGGTTTAATGGACGTTATACTTGATTCTGCTTAACTTTGACCTGTTCTCCTTATCCATACAGTTTTTGTGCCACCTAGTGACAGGAAAAGCACAATACATCAATCAGTGTAAAAACCACACTGGATCATCGCTGTCAGTCAACAGCTGATCCCCAGTGAAAAGTGAAGTAAGTACAAAACCTGATAAACTTGTTCATTTATGCTTAATAATGTTTGTAGTTTGAAGTTTAATAAACAAATTTGGCTAATTTTATTAACAGAAAAAAGCTACAACACTGCTAATACTTGTTTGAGGACACTGGGACTTTATTACTGCTTGTGCAAAAGGAGGGCATAAATATAAGAACATTTTATTGAATTCATAAAAATTGTGTAAAATAAACTCATTGTCTCATGAGTCTCAGCTCATTTCATTCTATCGTCATTTAAGTAGATTTAATAAGTATAAGTGCTGTTATAGTGATGTACCAGGATAATATACAGTTTCAGCTTGTTTTGACACACTTCTCCATCTTTAATATAAAAGTATAGCTTAGTGGAGCTTTAAGGACTGGCTGGTAGGGAAGTCAAGCTACAGTGATCGACCTAAAATATTTTCTCTTCCGTGATTATTTAGACTTTATGAAATAGTGCAGAAAAAAGTGTAAAAAAATAATTAAAGCTAAAACATGGTCATAGTAAGATTCTGGGGGGACTGTAAAAAATGCAATAAACTAATTACGTTACTGGCAAAACTTTATTATGTAATTGGGTTATTGGTTGTTATTATGTCTTCACTATCAGTCATTATTAGGCTATAGGCTGCTACAAAGATAATTCTCTGTGGTCTGTACACTTTTCACAGTACTCATTAGAATCCATGTTCACATAAAAATATTGGTTAGTATATTCAAATATTACTTTGACCCTGCTGGATGTAAAAAAAAAAAGCAAGTCCAGTCCAGACAGTAATGAGCAGCTGCCAGAATACAAACAGCAGTAGATTGTAGTTATATTGAAAATCCCCCAATGTGGGTGTGAGGACGTGTAGAGAAGTGACATTCTCTACATAAAAGACAGCACAGGTTTCATTATAGGGTGCAGCATGAGAACTCTCAACCTCAACCTACAGGAATATGTGACAAACCTGAATCACTTCTAGTTAACAACAAGCATCAAACAAAATATGTGTACAAAACCTCATTTTTATTGGCATGCAGTGAGAAGCCACACCCCTGTGTTAAGTGGTACAGTCCATTATCATACAAAAAAATACTAATCACTCCTGAGATGTCCCAATGCACCAAACAACAGCAAAGCTAAGAGGGACTTTTCAAAAAAAAAAAAAAAATCCCCATTTATCCTGAAACCGCCTTTAACAAAAGAATATGAAGTCAGACCACAGAGGCTCAATAGAGTAATGGCAGGTTTTGCACTTTCTATTAGTATCTCATACAGATTAGCGCCGTGCCTCAGCCCCGCCGCTTTGATCGACCCATCGCTATTGTCCGTATACGTAAAGCTCTGTTGACAGCGTGTATCCAACGGCCTCGAGCGCTAGGAGAAAATGAATAGGCCGTCGGGCTATGCCAAGGCACAAGTGCACCACTGCCATTTCTCAAGCTTAATCCCTGTCTTTACTGTAGATCAGAAACAGCACAAGGAGGTATGAATGGAGGGGGAGGAGGAGGACGAGTGGGAGGAGGAAGAGGGCTGAAGGGTGGGTGATGAGTAGGATAAAGGACAGAGAGAGAGAGAGAGAGCGAGAGAGAGAGAGAGAGCGAGAGAGAGAGAGAGAGAGAGAGAGAGAGAGGAAGAGGGAGGAGAGAAAGCAGGGCGGAATGACAGATGTAGAGACATGAAGGACGGAAAAATAAAAGCAGAAGGGAAAAGACTGTGACACTGCCGTTTAAAAAGAAGTCAGTCAGGTTAAATAGAAGTTTAATGACTCTGTGGTTTGTCTCATGTCACTTCAATCAAACTGGATGAGTTGCGTAAGACTCATGTAGAACCTAACATTAAGTCTGGAGTCAGTGTCAACACAAACCCAGCTGCTATTGTTCAGAGAGTACAGCTTCTAGGAATACAGATAGATCTATCTGCTGTCCAATACACTGATGATAGAGTTACCACCTTTTATCTGCTGCTTGACGCAACACACAGATTTGTGTTTTTTTTAAATTAGTGGGTGAACTGGGTGCTGTCCAAAGCTGAGGCAGCTGGAAAATGTGAAATTTTATTCACAGTTAAAACATTTCACTATGTAGTGTTTCAGCTTCTGTCAAACTAACAGAGCTACTGTGGGTTTCAGTTCGATCTTTCAAAATAAAAAAGCTATTGCTATTGTGTGCTTCTTCTTCTTATTATTATTATCATTTTTATTGTTATTATTAACAAACAAATTAGGGGCTTGTACAGGAGATTTCCGTAATGGGAGGGTGGCAGGAGATGGGTCTGAAATACAGGAGAACCTGGGAAAAATGTTGGCTGGTATGGTTTGAAGACCATTATGAAGATATTTTGAGATATGAAGTACAGAAAAGTAAAGTAGATTGCAGTCAGGGAATTAGGAAAGTAATAGTAATAAAATGTATTGCCACTGACAGAGCAACTCCTGAATGATCAAGAACAAATCTAGTATACAAGATGGAGTGACTGTAAGTGAATGTCTCACCTCCGTTGAGACTGGCCTCCACAAACACTCGGATGGCTCTGACACACAGCTCGAAGTTGTCGGGGGTAACATGGGCGGCGTCCCGGACGATGAAAGACAGTGTTTCCACACACTTGATGAGAGACTTGGTGTCATGCTGACCCAGATCCTGACCCAGTGTCAGACTGTACTGGTTGACCAGCGGGTGATTGAGCTGAGCTTTAGAGTTTAATGCAGGGATCTTACCCGTCTCCAGGTCATCTTTACCAACCTGTTCAAGACACATGTGTCACAACTGGAATAAACAACACTCTTAGTTTTTATATTACTTAACTAAATAACACTGGCCCGCACTCATATGTTGAATTTTTTAATTTCCCTTATGGGACAATAAATTCTATCTGTCTATCTATCTCTCTATTTCTCTACAGTATATGTAGTTTACAATACTTCTTACTGGAGGTATCATGCAAATATAAATATGTGTATAGTGTGTAGTGTGTATGTGTGCATACCACGAGCCATCCACTGCTTGCTACATCCACGTCTGTGGTGGATCTGGGGATCCTGGTCTTGCTGTGATCAGTATAAACCTCAGAGTCAGACGTGTAGCCGCGGTCTAAACTCACTTCACTGGGATGGTGGGAGGGCAGCTCACTGTCTGACTGAGCACCTGGACACACACACACACACAGAATAACAATATAATATTATTTTCATTTTATTCATATGCAAAAACATTCAGATTATTTTATGTAACTAACTACGGTTAGTGTTAAGACTTTATCTGAACATAGTTAATTGTGAATATTTAAAAAAACTAGTGTTAATAAAAATTAACAGACATTTGGGTAAAGATTAGACTTTTAAAACATTGTAATTTCTTTCATACATAATCAGCAGCCTTTTAGCATCTTCTTTCCCCTTCACTTTATTACAATAGAACCTTATATATGGAAAGTACGGGGCATTCACACTTCAGGAAACTATTACATTTGGGTACAAGAAAATATATAATCTCACTGATAATGTGTCCTTCAACTGGTGATTTTTTTTTTTTTATGTCAATCTGTTTAACAGTCACTAACAGTCAAAGTTTGAATTAAGTCAGTGAGAACACTTTGTCACAACTGGAGCTGAATAAAATTGAGCTTTTGTATAAAAAATGAACTCAATAGTGACGGTTTCAAAAGTAATATCCTGATATATGACACTATTCATCACTGATGGTGGTTAGAATGTTAACATAACCCTGAGTAATATTACTGAAGACCTTCTGTTTAGAGAACAGACATATTGTTGAATGTGGGGGGTAGTGCTGGACCTGTGTCGATGTCATTGCTGGTGGAGGCGAGCTGGAAAGAAGCTGGAGGTTTGACCCCGGCTCCGATGCACTCCAGCAGGGAGAACAGTGTGTACCAGTCGTCTGTGCAGTGGATGTTGGCTGCATTAGTCTTCAGGAGTTCGTGGAGGCCATATGCCACGTCCCTGCTGACCCGGGAGAGGACCTGTGGTTTCATCATGAGCAGGCGACGCAGTGAGAGGAGCACCTGTGGTATGAGAGAATAATGGGTGAGAAATGAAACTGGTACTGTTTTCAATTCTATCATCATTTAAGTAGATTTAAGTACAAGTGCTGTTATAGTGATGTACCAGGATAATATACAGTTTCAGCTTGTTTTGACATACTTCTCCATCTTTAATATAAAAGTATAGCTTAGTGGAGCTTTAAGGATTGGCTGGTAAAGCTACAGTGATCGACCTAAAATACTTTCTCTTCCACGATTATTTAGACTTTATGAAATAGTGCAGAAAAAAATACATCTGGTATCAACATTAACTGGGCTGAAAAGCGGCTTCTGAAATGAAAAAAAAAAAAACTCCAGCATTTTTCATCTCTTCTTTTAGATATTTTTTCTTTCATTTCACTGCACACATTCATGGTTTGCATTAAAAAAAAAAGTGAAAGGATGAAACACGTGTTTAATGTAATATTTGTAAGGTGAGTTCATGTCCACAAGTTTCTGTGTTAATAAAGCGGTGTGCTTGAACATGACATCATGGGGTTTAAATGTAGGTCACCCCTCTTAACACGAGGTCAGGACACATCATACAGTCTTTGTTTGGACACAATGTAGGGCTTTCTATATCAATGATCCATCTGTAACAAACCCCGGACACCTGTAAACTACACTGCTTTGCTTCTATGCAGGAAGTATGTCTTTATCTCCGTAGTGTGTGGTCTCCTGACCTACATCACTGACTGTTGCAGAATTAAATTAGTGACCTACATTTAAAAAAAAAAAAGAGCAATGTGTCTTAACTCTTCATTTTGTGCGTGTGTGGTGTGAAATGCTTGTTTTTAGAGCAATACTTTATTTTCAATTCTTGTTAACTCTTGTCAATGTCCAGAAACTACTGACATCAGTGAGTCACACTGTTGCACTGGGTGATGAACACACACTTTATTTTCACTCAATCATGCACAAACACTGTCCTGCTGCCAGAAACACTCATTAAAGCATGAAATATAGATTCATTCACCACTGGAAATAGTCCACGACTAATGCATTACTTGTTTCTGTTTGAGTTATGCTGCATGTACTGTGTGTGTGTGTGTGTGTGTGTGTGTGTGTGTGTGTGTGTGTGTGTGTGTGTGTGTGTGTGTCCTACTGCACCTGTGAGCTGATGTCTTCTCTTCGCAGCAGACGGATGGCGAGGCGGAGCAGCCCCACCACGGCCCTCTCCACCAGGAAGCAGCTCTCGTTGGCATGGACGCAGAGGTGGCAGAGGTGATCGCGCACTGTCTGCCACACGCACGACACCCGGTCTCTGTACGCACAAACACAGATACGAAATGGTTGGGTACTAGATGAAAAAAAAAAAAAGACAGACACAAACGGATGAGGGATGAGTGAGTGTGACCGTCTCTCTCCTACCTGTTCTCCAGAACAATACGCAGCAACATCTCCAAGCAGAAGGCGGCGTCCTCTTCATCGTACGTCTCTTCATCAGGGGTGACTGATATCAGAGCCTGAGGACGAGAATCCAGGTCATTAATCATGATTTATTATATATTAACAAACCTATATATAAGTCCTTTGAGCAAGAAAAATCATACTAATTACTTCATCAGTATTCTTTCAGTCTAACTATAACATGCATACCAAGATATGCATACAGCATATACGAGCAGTATGTGTGAACAGTAAAAATAATAGTATTACCTTCATTAGCTCCTGTAGAGACTCCAGTTGCAGGAATTTACTCTCTGTAATCAACTTCTCTGGGTCACATTGCTGCACAGAAACAGTAAATATTCTGTTATGTCACATTTTATACAGATGTGTTGAACTTACAATGTACACAATGATATTAGAAAGCAACATTTACAAGTTTCTAAAACCATTAGGAGCAGGATAAATACCTAAATAACTAACACAGAGAGTCAGTTCAGGTGTTCAAAGTGTTTTTTGAGCAAGGCAGGTGCAAATTATTTGGTTATATAACTTTTGTGTTAATAAAAGTTTGAGATTTTTTAAAGCAGCACTCATGTCTGGTTTTATGTGCATCTTATTGTACCATGTACCATGTTTTACTTTGCTCATCTTCTGTCTTTCATGTGTCTCACTGCATGCTGTTTTATGTTATTGTGTGTTGCTGTTTTTATGTGCATTAGCCTCAGGGGACACACAATTCTGTTGTACTGCTGTGCAATGACAATAAAGGAACTGAACTGAATTGAATTCTTTTTATGTGCTGTATTGTATTAATTACTTGTTGTACTTGGTCTACCTTCTTTTTTAGTATTAAAAAAAATCTCTTACTTTCACAAAAGCCCTTCTAGGGACAGGTGTTGCAAATAAGCATTCACTATAAACATTTTTACACTGTAATACTTACAGCAGACAGATGTTTTAGCATATGTTTGTTGTAATTGTCTCTATTAAATAAACTATATAAATAAATAGCAAACTAAATATTGTTGGATTTTGGCTTTAATCAGACAAAAAAAGTCCTTTTAAAGATGTTCATTTGCTCTAAGATATTAAGAAATGTACATTTTCACAATACTGTGTGCCTTGTTACAGCAGTTTGAGTTTTTTAATGTTTTACTTTTTAGTTTCACTGCTGTTGTTCTTTTAAATTCATTTTATTGTCTTCATTGTTATCTACCTCACAGTGGGTGGGAGAAATATCATTTCAATCCTCTAAATGTTCTGTCTATGGAGTAGAACCGACAATAATGAAGTTGATTTTCAAAGTTGAAATTCACATTCCCTATAAAAGCTGTGATGGACAGTACAAAATATACATTACACAAATAATTACACAAAATGTGTGTGGTACAAAAAATAAAACCTCAGTAACACATCACACATTGTTATTCAGGCAGGTTAATGTTGAGTACCTTTATACAGAGGATGGCAGCCTGCTTGGCCTCCTGGTTTTCCATGGATGGTCCTCTGAGTCCTGACTGCTCAGCTCCACTCAAAGTCAACCAGTTGACAAAACTCAACACTGCTGACTCACCACTGACATGCAACACAAGAGAAAAGCTTGTCTTTCAACTCCTAAAATCATCTTGTGTCATCCTTTCTTAAAACTTTTTACTCAGTTACAGAAAGAGGGTTTGGTGTAGAATTACTACTAAATGAAGAACTATTTTCCTGTATATTTCTACAGTATGAGAAGAGATGATGTTGCGTGTACCGATTTGAAGGTGTTTCCTCTCTCTGAAGAGAAATTTTCCCATTCGGCTCCACGAAATCCTCCACCTGCGGTAACAAGCACAGTGTGTGAGGACTGAACAGTAGGTGGCAGCAGCACATATAGAATACACTCAGTCAAAAAAAAAAAAACTTCAAACAGCAAAAGGACTGTATCTGCAGTGTTGTCATCGAGCAGACACCGTCCAATCACTGACGGAGTGGAAAAGCCTCCGAGTGTAGAAATGGAGTCCTGACCTCGACCATGGCTTTGGGCAGGAGCTCGGCCCTGAACAGCTGCAGCATGGAGTCCATGATGTTCTTCCAGCCCTCCCTCAGGATGTTGCCGTGCTGATGGGCGAGGTCAAACACTGTCTTGGCTGCTGTCTGCGCTTTGCTGTTGCTGCCAAACACTGTAGGAAGGTTTTCCACAGACTGCAGGGGGAGAGGGCACGCCGACATTCAGTCATCATCCAGTTACTCGATTTACACACCTTACTTTTAGAAATGAATTCTGTTTACATCTACAACATCTTTAGTTTCAGGCACTTCTACTAGGGTGTTTCCTCTCCCTCATGAAAAAGGCTTCACTGGCATCATAGTACTGCATGTGTTATGCACTGTAAATCAGTATTACCCAAAGTGCACCAGCAACCCCAACCCTAACTTACTCAATAAAACAAAGTCACAATGTTCTTTTTATTTAACAGTTATATTAACACATAAACTCAAAATCATTTAGAAAATTGTATCTAAATACATCAACTTAACATTTTGGCATATGATGACATATTAGTTCAGACTTGTCAATTGTCTACTGTTAAAGAAAACAGGTTCTATGAACATAGTGCTTTTCTTTCTCACCTCACTGCTCAGGGTGGTGAACTTGCACAGGGAGATGATCAAGTTGTCGAAAACGTCGCTGAAGCCGTAGTGAGCCGCTATCATCGCACATTTCCTGTACACAAACACACACACATGAGTGTACAGCTTCAACCTGACCTCATCAAACACTCAAAATTATAATTAAGATCATCTGGATTTCACAGACATGAAAAGGTCTGGTCAGCACAGTCAAAAGGTGACCCATGTGTTTTCAATAGTTCTCAGAGTGTTTAGTAAACTCTTATGAATCCTTTATGAATGCTGAACCAACCACTGTACATGCAAAGTTAAGCATGTTCTAGATTTGTGGACTTTTCAGTTTGGCAGATTGAAAACTAAAAGCAAAGATCAGTACCAATATATACATCAGGTTTGTAAGTAGTTTCAAAGAAGGTTTTAAAAATAAATTGTTTCAAGCATAAGGAGCTGGAAACCTAAAAGCTTTATTTCCCTAATCACATTTTATTTTTTGAACAACCAGTTGCAAAATGTTTATAGAGCAAAGACTGTAACCTCCTTGCTTTTATTTTAGAAGAGAATTTTCTTTTGAGTGAGTAGAAATTGTATTCAGAATGGTTCTATAGATGGGCACATAGCAGTGACTGAGGCGATGAGCGCATAAGGATGACCAATTCACAGAGAACACAGTGATGAGTGAAAGAACCACTGTTTGTTATAAATCTCAGTGTCCCATGATACATGCTATGAAGCATGCGAAGACAATGAGCAGATGTTTTGACAATGATTTGGTCACTTGTCAATCAAACAGCAACTAAATCAAAGCTAAATCTGTGTGTTGAAGAGGCCTTTGAGCTACTGTAGCATGTCAACGAAAAAAAAAGAGCTGGACACTAAATCAAGAAGCATAAATTCTGGAAAGACGTTTGAGACCCTGAAATCGCAGCAGCTGGTTAAGTCATGTGTCACTGGTTCAGATGCAGAACTGGATCCACCACTCACAGATGACATATGAAGATTGATGCTGTGGTGCTGTATCTATAAAACCTTATTCAAAGCATCTTTCTGTTTCAGTGTATGTACCTGAAACCGGTGATAGCCTTCTGGATGATGTTGTCGTCCAAGCTCTTGTCGAAGACGTAGGAGAGGGCAGCGATGGTGGGACCCCAGGTCATAGTGAACAAATCATGGTCGTAGCTACCGGGTGGCAGGTTGAGGAAAACCCCCTCAGGTGTGGCTCCGCGGTGTAGCAACACACTCCACACGTAGTTCTCCTTCACTAAACCAGTCTGCTCATCAGGCATCACTATCTCCTCATTCCTACCAAACACAGACATGGATTATCACTCATGTAGCATAAAGAAGAGCTGGATATTGGATGTGATGCCTCACTTTCACTATTAGTTTATTTTAATACTTTATTAACACTTTATTTCAATTCCTACATTTGAGGATGATAAACATTTTTAGATATTTTCTTCACTCAAGTAACTAAAATCTAACAAATCTGACCAGCTAGTTTTAGTTTGTGCCCAAAAATAAAGACTCAGCCCCACTATTAAAACCTCTGGATGCTTTAAACTAAATGTTTAGATAATCTAAGGCCTGCTTAAACCACATTAGCAAACTGTTAACAAGCCGGCTAACTGAGAAAGCTCTTAATACTGACTGGTTTTCCCTTCTTATTCAAGGCGTGTACAAGTGTGACAGCAGGAAAAAATTTTGTACAAATGTGTAAATGAATGATTTAAAGGACTGGCTGTTACTCCCATGTGCATTATTTATGCTGTCAAGACTAAGTATTTGAAACAGGTAGAGACACTTTTGCATACGTGGTCAGACATCCTCATAGAAACTGTAGAAACTCATATAACAGTGTATTAGGACCATATATGCAACAAATGAATGTAACCTAGTGGAGGGGAGGGAATGACACAAGTATAGATACAGCTTTTTATATACAAGTAGATGTCTATGTTTTGAAAGCTCAGTGAGTGCTTCAGTGTGATGGCAGCCTACTTGATAGCATTATAGATATCCTCCAACATGTCCTGGTCAAAGTCTTTGTTTCCATTCACTCCCTTCAGATTCTTCTTGAATTGCTGTTGAAAGACAGAAACAATGTAGTCAGTAGTGGAATTAAAACTTTATTGACAAGTTTCTGCAAGGGGAAAAAAACCCAAAAAAAAAACCAACTGTCAACTCCAGTCTCCACTGTCAATACGTCCCAACAAGGGAGCTTAGCTCAGACACCCAAGCCTCAGGCATTCGGTGCTTCATTAACCGAGCAACCTACCGACCAAAAATTAAAAAGGGCATCGGGTGGAAACGCACTCATTATGTGTCACTTAATACGCTTTAGTTGCAGTGTTAGGAAAACAGGGATTATAGCCAAGGGCCTCCTGTAAATAAACATGACCACCCGGCGATGAGTGACGGCCTCAAGGCTCGGTTTCTTGCCTGGGCTTGGCAGCGTCCGTCCTGCTCTCAGGTAGGGAAGAGAGGGGGAAACAGGAGCTTTTCTGCTGGGGGCTCAGAGACAGAGAAATAAACACTGGCACAGAGGAGCAGAGAGAGCAGGAGGCTTCTGAGGATCAAGACTCTTTTTTGTCATGCTCATAACACACACACACACACACACACACACACACA
>JANJYP010041312.1:0-10161 GCA_024605115.1 Rastrelliger brachysoma | reverse complement strand
AATCTGCTATCACAAGGAATTTATATATAACCTGCGCACAGTAAATTGGATAGACAATTCTGCTTGTGCATGATCATCAGGTTTTGAAGGAACAAAGGTTAAAGGGGGGAGTGGGCTAATGGAGGAGAAACAGGTGGAAGGTAGTGGGAAGGAGAAAAGTGATGGTTATAGAGAAGAAAGGCAGATGGACAGATAGAATGAGAGCCAGCACTTCTCTCAGCGTATGTCCAGACACAAGAGAACCTTCTGTCCTTTAGCTGCTGCTGAGTCTGTCACAAAATGATACCATAATTACAGAGCAGGGACTAGAGGAAGACAGCCATTGCCCACTTCCACAGTAGGAAAATCAGCAAGCATTGGACAATTATACAAGTACTGCTTGAGATGTGAATTTAACTGCTTCTGTCTCAACATCCAATCTACTCTGGATCTTCAGCCTGTTTTCCTTAAGATAACAGGCATTTTTCTCTCATGCCCCCAAGTTAGCTGATATTTCCTCTCATATGCACATGCACGGATGATGAAGTAATCCCTTTTCCTGCTGGAGGCTGCCCAATATGTTATGGCATAAAGATTTAATCACCAGTCTATAGACATGCCAAAGCCTCTGGAGCCAATCAGCCGAAATTATATTTCTGTCATTGTCGTTGCTCTGCTCAGAGGTAAAAAGCTCTCAACAACATATAATGCTTTTCCCTGCTGAAGAATGATAACATCTCCAAAGCCTTTATTGGTGCACCTACTGTGATTAGTGTTTGGCACTGTGCATGAATGGTTGATGTACTGCAGCCCTAGGCGATTATTATCCCCACCACATTCATCTCACCAAGACCATTGATTTGCAATTAGTCCAGGGGTGATGTTACACACTCAGGTCTCTCTTTTACAACCAGGTACAGTATCTATTGTGTGCTGCGCTCAGCTATTGTTGTTGAGTCCCACTGTGTCGCCCCAGGCTCTAAGTCAGCAGGGATAAAGTATTCAGCCAGTGTGGTGTTGTCGGCTTCCACAGTGCCGCCCTGATCCTCTGAATTGCTGTGTGTATAAGTATGCAGGCGGAGCGGCGGTGTGTGTCTCCTCAGTCTCCTGCTCCTCCCCTTTCCTGAGGTACGCAGGCGGTTTTATCAAACCCTGACTGGGAAGACAGATGGCTTTGAATAGGGGAGCCTAATGTAAAAGTGTGTGGAGTATGGCGGAGGGGGAGATAAGAAGCAGCCGGCCATTTCTCTCTGGCAGTGTTGGGGTACAGGGCCTTAAATCACCTGTTATCTCCTGCAGCCTCAGCCAGACGCTAATGGTCATCACAGCGGGCTGAACCCCGCAGGCAGCAGCAGGGGGAGGTAGGGTGGGGGCCAGAGCTGTGGACTCTCCACCGCTGCTGNCAGCAGCAGGGGGAGGTAGGGTGGGGGCCAGAGCTGTGGACTTTCCGCCGCTGCTTCAGCAGGATTCACACGGACACACCAAATGATAGTTGATGTTTTAACGGGTACATTCATCTTTGTGCTGTACAGTAAAGCGGATATCCCATCGACACACAGTCCATTAGTCTACTGTAAAGTGACATCACTATCCACACAGAAATATAGAAACAAAGGCTGCATTTTACAGGGATGTTCTGATGAATTACAAATTATTATAAATTAATTTTGTGGTTTGGACTATCCTTTTAGTTGGTTAGATAAAGTTGGGGGGGTCTGATTGGTAGTTAATTATAAGGCTCCATCCCTATATATTCATTAAATAGACTGGGTCACTGCCTAAGACTATCAATTAAAGCTTTTGAATTCAACTGGTTTCNTCCCTATATATTCATTAAATAGACTGGGTCACTGCCTAAGACCATCAATTAAAGCTTTTGAATTCAACTGGTTTATTCCTTGATTGAAATTCCTTTGGCTAACCTGGAGGTTTCAACTGTGATCATCCTTTCAGAAGATGGGTGTAAGAAAAAACANTCAACTGTGATCATCCTTTCAGAAGATGGGTGTAAGAAAAAAAAACATCTTCTTTCAAACTTTGCACAGTTGAAGTTCAAACATCCAAGTGAAGAATGGATAAGAAAAATACATCTTTGAATGGTAGGGGGACTTAACGTGATGCCTGATAATGTACTTGGGTCTTCATCAGGCCGATAATACAAAGAGCTTTGTCTGTTTTAAAACAAAGGAAGCTACTGAGAGTCGAGCGACTGCAGCTCCATTATCAGCGTGACATCACAGACCTCCCATATCAGCTGTGTTCTTCATTAAACTGTCAACAAATGCACTGCGGCTACAACTCATGAAACTCTTATCATTAGTACATAGACAGTGTTTTTGAAAACAGTCAGTGCACTACTCTCAACATTAATTTAAGGTTAGCACTGATATTCACAGCGCTATTTAAACCACGTAAAAAATATACTGTACATTCTTTAATTCAGGTTTTTAGAGGCATCTACCTTCAAACAACAATACAGTCTTCTTGTTTGTCAGCACAGAACTGTTAAAGACACTGATTTACTGGCTTTACAGCAGGAATCACTGTGCCAAATAAAATGCCTTTGTTCCTCTGAGAGGAAATGTACTTCTCACCAGCTTAAGTTGGCCCTGAATCAAATTTATGGAATCAAGTTTGTAGTGAAGACAGATAACAGGTGGGATTAAAAATACCGAACTAATAAAAGCCAAACTGTGGCCCGATTGCTGAGTTGATTGCCTCATGAAAACCTCATCAGAGTTCTTCCCCCTCAGCTTTGATATAGGCCAGGTACTGTAGGGGCAGACTTCACTTGTTACTGTGGCGCTAACAGAGTGGCCAACAGAGTGGAGAGCCATCCAGAGCTAAAGTAATCATTTCTATTTCCTGTCCCTTTTTCATGAGTCAGTCAGAATTAATTCAGTTGCCCTTTACAAGATTAGAATTCCATAAGGCGATGGTGTACCCACTTATCTCTATATAATATGAATTCTATCAAGAGTTATATGGCCACATTGAAGTCTTGGTGGTGTGATCTTGGAGTATTAAACGATAAGTGCGCATTTTTCACCGGTCTGTCTTAAAACAGTACTCATACCAATATGGACTGAATATTGAAAAAGTTAAGGCTCACTATTTCATTCCTCCTCTTCATACTAGCATAGAAGACATCCATTTCTAATGCACTTTCAAAGTTACAGCAACTTCTAACACAAAAAGGAACCAAAACCATGAACCCCCCCCCCCCCCAATCTTATCTCTATCACCCTGCGTTGCCTAAATTAGACCCTACATACAGAGAAAGAACCCACCTGTTAAAAATCTGACTGCTCTCTATCAGGAGCAGTGACCAATTAACAGAATAATTAACCAAACTGATGTCTTTCTTAAACGACTGTTACAGGACACTGTGACAGCAACAAGCCTATTTTAATTAAAGAGCCCTCCAGTTAGTGTGTGTATTTATAAAAGCCACAAAGGACTCTTTCCCAGTGAAAAGAGATGTTGAATGAACTGCTGTTTGCTGCATGTGCATTGTGAAACACTTTGTCAACGTGGGCTAAATTGGATGTGGATTGTTGTCAGGCAGGGAAGCAATAAAACTATCATTCTCTCTTGCACACCCAGAAAAAAAAAAAAAAAAAAAAGCTTGTCTGTGCTTCCAGTGCTGTGGCTTTTCCTTATGGGTGTCCAATGAAGCATGCAGATCAGCGTTGAAATTAAAGAGCGATCTGTAATGAAACTCCCAGAGCCCCCTGAGTAAGAAAGTAACAAGACAGCCCATAAATAAGATACAGAGAAACAAGATCATAAGTGATTTAGACAAGCAGGAAGTAGGACGCTAGACAAGAACAGGAAGTCGACTGATACAACGCTGCCATACTGTACCTGCATTAAAAAAAAATTTTTTTGGCTCGGTGAGGGATCACTCTCAAATATTTGGTATTTAGGGCAGAAATGTCATGTAGCTGTCACACAGAATATTTAAATAGCGGACGGTAATGTCTCTGTTGAAGGTACTGATCTCGGTCCTCAGTTTGAAATGGAAATCAAAAGACGGATTGAAGAGTTGTTTTTTTTTAAGTGATGAAAAGTGATTCACAGCCTGACTGAATGATTTATAAAAACAAACCACTGCTTCTTCTTTTTTTTTTTTTTTGAAGGTGGGAGGTAGCTTCAATCCTATGCTAAAAAATGCTATCAATTTTAGAAGTAGGGTCCTCCTTTTTTGTAGAGATATCAAAAGATGAATTTAAAAAGGAATGACTTTTTACTCTTCAAAAATACGATACGATATCCTTCAGGAAATTAAGTCTTGATTCTCGCTTTGGAACGTGTGTAATGCATGGTTGAAGAAGCGCGTTCGGCCCGACTGAACGAGCAGGTGTCGTCAGGTAAGAGGACGAGGAGCAGATGGTGAAACAGAATCATGACTGCAGGGAAAGATGCTGTGTCGGTTTCTCAAGTTTATTTCGATCTGTGGTTATCAAAGACAATGCCCAAGAACATAAGTTATGAAAAAAAAGCCTTCATCATGATGGGGGACTCTGAGTTTTGATATAGCATTATCATTTTTAAACATAGGTATATTTTTTCCTCATTTATTTTTAAAACAGCAATGTTAAAAGTAAAAAAAATAACAACAACAACAACAACAAAAAAAAAACAAACAACCCAGAACAAATAAACAGATGGACTTAAAGAGACAGCCGAAAAAAAAAAAAGGACATTATCTCAGTGGAGTGCTTCATTTGGTGAGCCTCGGGACGGCTCCTCTGTGTGTATTTGTGTGTGTGTATGTGTGTGTGCACCATGAGTTCACCATACTCCACATAATCTTACCATTGTTCACTACAGGTCACCAGAGGAGTGACTGGGGTTCACCATTGTTCCAAGTGCTGGGGAGGTGGAGGAGGGGGGGTGTACGAGGACAGTCCCTTCCTCCCTCCCTCCTTGTCACCGCCAGTCGCCTGCTTGGCGCACAAACACTATTCAGTTGGAAGAAAAGCCAGAATTAAAAAAAGAAAAAAAAAAAAGAAACACACACATACACACAGCTCACCAATAACAGGCACCAGGTTGTGACATGGCCCCTTTTTAGACTTAAAACAGCACACTTGATCACACTCTCATCCGTCCTCGCACTTGCGCGCACGCACACACACACACACACACACACACACACACACACACACACTGTACAGTATACGATGCACAAAGCGCCATACACACCAAATTAAGACCGTTAAAAACACTTGATAAAAGCACAATATGGTATAAAATTAATTGCACATGTAGAGACGAGATGGAAGAAGCACAGTGAGTGGAGCTGGAAGAGAAGTGGTAGGAGGAAGGGTGGGGTGAGGGTGGTGGTGGAGGGGGGGAGTGGGGGATGCGATGAGCATGGCAAGAAGAGATACAGTACATTCAGTAAACAAACAAAACAAAAAAAACGGGAAAAAGAAAAAAAGAAGGCAAGATTAGAATCAAAACCACTGAAAATAATTAAATAAAAATCAAAACACTTTTTTCCAGTTTGTCTTTTTTTCTTAATTTTTTTTTTTTTCAGTCATTGATTCAAAGCTCACTCTTGGGTGCGCCAGTCTTAACAATAAGTCCCAATAGTCTGTCTCGGGGGAGAGCGAGCTTGGTCATTTTAGTGAAGATTTGAATTGTTTTTCTTGCTTTATTTAAAATCAATGTTCACGTCTACATCTCTACAGACCCCGACTTGAGAGCGTCGGGTGGGGGGAGTAGTGGTAGGGTGCAAGTCTTCCATGACCTGACATATGCACAGGCATTTACACAAGTAAACACGCGTTCACACACACATACATACATACATACACGCACACACACGTTCTCTCTCTCATAAACACACAAGAGTGCATTCTCATTCCTGTCACCCCTGGGTTCAGGCTTTTTCTCTTTTCTTCTCAGCTTAGCGCACTCCATACGCTTCTTTCTTCTGTACAAAAAAAAAAGCAGCCTCCTTCCCTGGAATCGGAGTCTGCGTATTTTTCCTCCTCACTCCTTCTCTTCCTTTATTTTTTTCATTTCTTCTTCTTTTTTTTTTTTTACTTCTTTTGAGAGTTGAGCAGTTTGTCTGCCTCGGGGTACATCGGGTACTTGACGGTCTCGATTTTCTCTTTGACCTTGTAGGAAGGGTAAAGGCCCGTGCGGCCCAGTTTACGGTTGATGCCTTTCGAGTATCCGTCCCAGTGGTTGCCTGCTACGCCGATCACGTCGCCGGGCTCCAGGGGAATGTCCTCGCTGTTGCGCGGCTGGTGGGGGTAGATGGCGATCTGGTTGTGGGCGTTTTGACCTCCGAAGTAGTAGATGTCATCCAGGGAGTAGAAGAAAGAGGAAGCGTCCGGATGCAGCGTCTGCATAATCTCATAGGCCACGCGGCACACCTGAGACAGGAACACAAGCGAGGATTAGTTTCACGCTTGGATCTATAAATGTGTCTTGATGAGGAGAACGTACACCGGTATGTAGAGACAAAATGACATCTGACTGGGAGATGTACGTTTCATTTAAGTCCTGGTATGAGAGGGATGAAATGCGCTCAGCAACTCATTCCAGTCAGATCCTTGAAGTGGACTAATAAGCCAACAGTGTGAACAGGAATTACGGGGCTCACACATTATTTTAAAGTTCTGGCAGGAAGCCCATCCACTCCACATTATACCTCATAAAACTGCACTTCAGAAGCTGCGAATGATCAGAATAATGGATGACAAATACCCCCCTCCCGCCTCCCCCACCCACACACACACCACCCCCACCAAAAAATGTGCTAATGTGGTTTAACGCTTTGCAGCATGTGAGTGAAAAGGGGATGCGGAGGTTGTTGACAATCACATGATTTTAATTACATCAAGAAGCAGTTGTAGTTTTCCTTGTGACAAACGTTATCTGATAGTTGTCTTTAGATTTAATTAACTCTTGTACACAAAAGCTTTTATCAGTTTGATCTTGTTCGCAGTGCTGTTCATTATTGATATGACCGATTTCTTATTTGTGTATGTGTAAATGTATACTTGTTAATCTTTGTTAATTATAAATGTGGAAGTCCATTATTTATATGGCATCCAAAAATTCTAAGCACATGATCTGCTTATTGTATTTTTTTTTTTTTTTTTTTAAATCACTTTCAGCCCACCTTTTGGCACACGTTAGCTGAGTTTGTGCTGTTGTCATGGAAATGGATCAACTGCAAGATTAAATTACAAGACCGAGGTGGGAAACAGGTGGTCCCATTAAATCACATGATGACAACTAATGACAAGGGAGAAAACTGTGTCAGCTGATGAAGGTCATGAGATGTGGTTAAAAGCTCCATGGAATTTTTCATTAAGCTTTGGTTTTATTCATTTATTTTGTCAAATCAATAACTGCAATTTATGTATATGCAGTAGCATTTTAAGGAAAAATCATTACATGCTAATGTAAATCTGCACATACAATATGCCCTGATGTTACAGTGTATATAAAATCATATTAATTTTACGCCACTTTCCTTCTTCCCATCTATTAAAGAGCACACGTCGATATCCTATTCTAGATGTTAGTTTGGCCTCCCTTCACACCAACATCAATTAATTTCAGTTTAGAGTGAAAACCCATGAAATGAAAGCCGCTCCTAAAATAAGATGCTGTGTTTTATATAAAATGTTGGACTGAGGAGAGCAGGCTGACCTGTGATGAGAAGGTGCAGACCAGGAAGTCGGTCTGGGAAAGGAAGTGGATGTCCAGGATGACGCCCCTCAGAGAGTTCTCAGTGTAGCGGTTGTGAAGGCCTGCTGACCACGAGATGGAGTTATCACTGATGAACTCATAGTCTGGGTACCTGATGCGGGAAAGGGAAAATAAGTCACATTTAGACATGAAAAGTTGAAAATGAACATACTGTTACATAAACACTCTCACACAGGGCACAAACACACTCCGGGACACTGACTTGGTCTTGGCTTCCTGCAGCAGGGACGGGTCATCGGTGGCAAGGTAAACTCGTTTCTTGTCGACATGGACACGTCTGGCCAGATGTTGGAACTGTTCCTCCACATGCAGCATGTACTCCTCTATGGGATGGAAAGCTGCCTCGGTGCCCACTTTATCTGTCCTCCTCACATGGACTCTACACACAGACAGACAGGGACAAAGACAGTGTTAGATACTAGCGGTGTATCTTGAAGCTTTGCATTGTATTTATAATGAACCTGTGCACTTGTTGTTGTGTTAGGATAACAGGAGGAACAAAGATTATTACACATCAAACAAATTTATCAGGACAGACATATCAAATGTCTACATATTTGTGGTAGTCTGCTAGCTGAGTTCAGACTTTGGCACAATTTGTTGAGGATTTAAGATGAAAAAAAAAACAACAAAAACATGAACCTCATAATGAAACCTCAGTCAAATACAAACAAATTGAACTGCTACCGGTAGCTTCTGAATCACACAGGGTTACTTTTAATGCCAGTTTTTTTTAAACTCAAGAGATAATTTGCAAAGCTGTACAATTGTTCCATTTCCTGTCTGCCATTTGTGCTGTTTGAACTTTTTTTTTTGCAGCATACAGCAACATTTGTGTGTGTGCGTGCAAACAATAATATATAAGCTCCTCTACTGCTGTGACATGCACCTTTTCCTATAGAAATACTTAAAGCTTAAGCCTAAATTCTAAGTATGATATCAAGTAGAAAATAGCATCATTTATACATTCAGAAAACAGTGACAGTAAAAAAAAAGTAAAGTATATGTTTGCCCTGTAAAATTGCCATAAGATTAAGAAGACGCTGTTGTTTATCTCTGAACACATTGTAACAAAGAGTGCAAGATTTACAAATGTGTAATAATTGAGGAAAACAAGGTAAGAGGAAAAAAAAAATCATTGAATGGTGATTAATCAATATCACTAAGGACCATGCTTCCAGGAAAACATGAAGAAAGAGTAACAATGATCGATGACTTGTGTGTAATGTATTTAGTAAGTTTATTCATCTTATTGAAAGAGCAGTTTGAACTCTACATTAATTATAGCCTAGTGGTATCTTAAATGAGTAATTTTTTTACATGTTCAACATTAATTCATTTTCTGACAAGTGAAATTTGGAGGAAAAAAAAAAATCAAAGGCACTTCAACTTGAATAGCATATTTTGGGATGACTTCGATTGTTGGTGTGGGCACAAACAGAAAAGTGACGGGACAAAAGGAAAGGAAACAGACAGTGCAAGAAATTTGAAAGAGTGCACCGACAAAGAAAGATGGACAAAAAGAGAAATAACAAACACAACTGTGACTTTTTTTTTCTCTCATCCTCTGCTTTCTTGTCATCCCTTCCGGTAAGCAAGGACAGAGTCTTGTCACCAGTTGTATATGTGAGAGCAAAAGAGCACAGCTTGAAAACAGAACAAAGCAGAAACGTTTCCTCTCCTCACACAGAAGCATCCCTCAAACTGATGGATGCTGAACACAATTTCTATTCATTTACAAAAACTACCCCCGTCACGTGTGCTTTGTCACTTTGGGCCTCGAGAAGAAAAAGAAAATTTCAAAATCTAAAAGGAAAAAATAATAAATTCAACTTTGGCTTATTGATGGAAAGTTCATCTGGGAGCTGTCCAGTATAACCAGCTGTCTACTGGTGGTCAAGGAGCAGCTCCAGTGAAACATCTGGGGTCAAAAGCCTTTTTAAGAGCTCCACGGTGTGGGATATTAGTCTTCCAATTCCCCTCTATTCAGGAATTCCCCGCTTTAGGGATTCAAACAGCTTCACTAACCGCAGAGCTGCATCAGTCACTTCTATAAGAATGAGGTAGAAGCAGGAGTAGTGTTTGGAGTCAGAGGTTCAGAGAAAGAAAATAAACAGGCCGTACCTAATTTCAACCACCGGCCAGAGATCAATCAGCGAGTATTGGGGGACGCTCACCGGAGAAATAGACTCTTTATTTACGTGGCAAATGAAAGAGTGGAGGCAAGGATGGGAGTGTGAGTGGGTGGTGGGGGTGGTGTTGAGGTGTCAGAGTCTTTCATTTGCTCTCTGTCTCTCTGATCGGACAGAGGTCTTGACTCCAGGCTTTCCCCATTCTCTGTCAGGGTCTCTCTCTCTCTCGCCTGCATCCTTGCTTCTTTCATGTCTGCTTCTTTTTTGTTCCTGTGAACTCTTTGTCTCTTTGCCCTCTTTTTTTTTT
>JANJYP010041300.1:0-24916 GCA_024605115.1 Rastrelliger brachysoma | reverse complement strand
GTTTTTGTTTTTTAAAAATGCCGCGTTTGATTCTTGTGATGAGGTGGCTCGCTCACTCCTCAGTGACAACGGTGAACACTTGCACAGAGTGTATTTATTATTAATACATTCATTACTGTATTCCTTTTTCGGTTACAGTTTGTTTACTTTAAATTTATTCTGTGAAAGATATTTGTAGTGTACACTGTATCCAGAATAAGCCATTCATTCATTCATTCATTCATTCATTCATTCATTCATTCATATGCATTCATTCATTCATTCAATTTATCTATTTTTATTTATCTATAGTGTAACTGCTGCTGTTGAAATAAATCTCCTAAGAATCAAAAGTCAGATGGCAGGTTGCCAGTATTACACACTCAGCATGATCTGGGATCCTGAGCACAGCTTCATCGATTTCTGTGTGTTAGTATGTCAGTTAAAAGTAAACAGTAAGTACAATTTAAAAGTAATACAATAAATAGTGTAACTTACTAAAACCATATGACATGGAATACACAGAAGAAAGAAAACCTCTGACTTCTTAACTAATTCTGCATCTCTCTGGAACAACCCTTTATTGAGGATAGAGGGGAAGCCATTTTACTAGAAAGACTGGCACAACAGGGCCGTTAGTAGCACTGGGTGTTTCTACCAAAGAAACATCCTGAAATCTTCTTAGACTCTGAGGGAACAAAGGAATAATTGGTGGCAATACTTCCAACTTCAATCAATCAATCAATCAACCGTCTTTATTTGTATAGCGCCAAATCACAACAAGCGTCATCTCAAGACACTTTACACAAAGAGCAGGTCTAGAACCTTACTCTGTAATACAAATGAAAAAGACCCGACAAGTATGAGCAAGCACTCGGAGACAGTGGTGAAAAAAACTCCTGTGCGAGCAGACAAAGAGTAGGCTTCAACCTTTCATTTTTAATAAATCTGACAGATATTGTTAAACAAGCTTGTCTTGGACCAGCTCCTAGTTTATGCTGCCTAATTCTGCAAAGGCTGCCGTGAACTCCCATGATGCAATGAGCTCTCCTCCTCTCTCTCATCATCCAGTTGTTGCTCATAAAGTTGGAATAAACTATTTTCTTTCTTTTTTTTTTCCTCTTTCCAGAAATGATTGTAATGTGCTTTATTCTTGATAAAGTGTCTTCCCAAAACTTTTAGTCAGTCTCTTTCAAACGACCATTACAAATGTAGTCAGGCTTAAACTAAATTGCAGGTTTTGAAATAATAGACACTACAGCAAATGTTTTGTCTTTGGTAGGGAGCCAGCAAATACATCACTTCATTTCATCTTAATCAGTCATAGTGCTTACAGATGCATTTAAATTGGAACAGAGGATTGTGTCTGGAAATCGCATCATTCTGACTTCATGAGCAACAGTGTACTTCCTTCAAGGGGTTTTCTCATTTTACTGGTAAATGCACCAATGTCAATAGACATCCAAGTTCCATGATGTCCAGATCCTGATAGAAATGCAGGCCTCATAACATCCAGGTTCTGGAAGACATTAATGCCCCATGATTTCCAGGTTCTGATAGACATCCAGTCCTTGATAGAAATCTAGGTCCCATGACATACAGGTTCTGACAGACACCCCATGATGTTCAAATCCCAAGAGAAATCCAAGCCCATATACTATGATGTTCAGGTTCTCATAGATGTCTAGATCCTGATAGAAATCCAAGCCCTATCACATACTGGTTCTGACAGACGTCCACATTTTGATACAAATCCAGGTTCTGATAAACATCTAGGCACCATGGTGTTCAAGTTCCCTCAGACATCCACACCTTATGACGTCCAGGCTCTCACAGAAATGTAGGTTCTGGCCTGTCAGCTAAGGGCTTTGACAATTTGGATCTCAGATGAGAGAGACACAAGGTGGTTGGACATAGAGAAGTCACTCTGTACTCTAAAAGGTCCTTAGTAAATGTTACATTCACTGAAACCAAGACCCAAGATGAGGTCTTGGGTCAATGGTGAAAAAAACAATCTGACTTAATAGAGAGAGACACAGAGGAGTTTTGGTCTCTCAGGCGATGTATCAAGTATGTCAGTTATTGTTCATCTAAAAGGTTTTATGCTGCTTATGGTCTTGTTTTGTAGGTTCAGCACCAGTGGAAGCGCTGTTAACATTTTGTTTGCACCAGCCCTGCCCCATCCAAGACTATGGGATGTAAAAACAGCTGATGCAAATGAATAAACTGCTGAGATTTGATCAGGAACTGAAAACAGCTGATTAGAGAATTTGATATAGCAAGATCTGATTTTTATAATATCTTTAATATCTTCAGATTAGAAGTTATTTGCTTAAACACTCAGACTGGAACCATATCACAAAATCTGACTCACCCATTGAGCAATACCTGATTAAGATCTAAAATGGAGAGCACCCAAAGAGACTAGTATCAAATGTGGACTAGATATTATCTAGCATGACACATGAACACACTTTACATATCAAACAAAAAGCTTGAACTAGAAATAATTGAGGGTGTGTGGGACAATATATATATAATAGAGTCACTAATGCAAATTCATGGAAATAGTTCATAGAGTCTTTAGAACCCTTCGAATCCTCTCCAAAATAGACCCCAGTCAAATAAGTGCATGTTGGAGGGTGTGTGGTTCAGATGGTTTACAAGACATGATATGAAAAGTCAGCAAATTCAAATCTTAGTTTTTATTAAATTCCATACATTTCATTCTTTCAGCAAGGTTAAGGAACAGGCAATACATTGATAAATAATAAGAATCATAATAATACATGATGAGGTACAACAGAACCACAAAAGCAGAAGTAAAAAAAAAAAAAACTAAAAAAAAAATCCTCTAAATTTGCTTTAGTGAACACAACAGCAGAGCAGCGGAGATGAACAATGTGGAATACACTGCATGTTTTGCTAACAACAGAGTATTAGGGCTAACCAAAAAAAAAAAAAAGCCGGCACAAGACTGACTCGCAAGAAAAATATTGAATGTATTCCACATTGTGTTGTACTCATTTCACAAATTAAGGGGATTTCTCAATCCTCCAAATACATTTGTGCTGAATTCACAAAAACATTATGAGGCCAGGCTGGTTTCAACAGAAGTTAACAGAGGGCATGCACGTACACATACCAGATGTAGGAGTGGGCACGTTTCTCTTTTGTGCAAACAATTTTATTTTGTTTTGGGATCTGTTTTTTTTTTGGTACTCCAGATCTGACACAAATCAACTTTGCTACATCGTCATATACATGTATACACACACACACACTGTCCAGGCGGGACAGGCTACTAGCTTGTAGCACATGCAGCACTAAGACTGAGGACACTTTTAATGTGTTAAACAGAACAGCAGAACCTAGAGGAATATTTAAAAACACTCGAGGGAAAAACCAAATTTAAAAAAAAAAAATCACACAAACGAACACAGGCTTTTTTTTATTAGGAGTTACAGTCTTGCATGCTGTACATGGTGCATATTAATTCTCTGGGCATTTTTTTGTTGTGGTGAACAGCACATTCTCTGGTTTGCAGCTGATGGCCTTAGCGGTTCCTTCCCCTGTTATCTTAAGGCAGTTTGGATGGTTTTATTTTTGCTGCAGAGATGTTTTTATTATTAATAATAATACTAATAATAATAATAAAAAGGGACATCTTCGGTGCAGTGGGAAGGCATGGGAGGCATCTGAGTCTAGCCCGTACGGCAAAGTAAACCAAAACAAGCAAATGAAACGACTCAAAAAAAAAAAAAAAAAAAAAGGATGCGAGTAGAGTTATTGTAGATTTTCATAAAAGAAGAGTTACATTCGCTTTTGTGAGCAGTTAAGGCAAAATCTGCTTCCCTAAAGTCAAAGACCATAAAACAAAACATGAAAAACCTTATTTGCTGTTTCTCGTGTGTCAGCTGTTTGTTTCGTAATGGCAAAAAAAAAAAAAAAAAAAAAAAGAAATGAAGCAATACTATACCCTTGATTGCGCTAAAACTAGGAAGCCATGTTGTTTTTTTAATTGTCTTTTTTTCTTCTTCTTCTTCGACAAATTTGAAATAAATAATGAACACCTCGTTTGTGGCTGGTCATTACTTCTTCAATGAGGAACCTTTATTATGTGGAGATGACTAAGATTTTAACTGTTTTTATAAAAACGGAGCATCAAATCTTGTCTGGGCCTCGTTATTGCATGCTTGTTTTTTTTTAATATTGCAGCCTTTGTTAGACAGATTAGTGCAACTTTGAATTTGGGACCTTGACAGAGAATGAAATATTTCTGGGTGTTATGCTGGATTTTCCATCAGAGCTCAAAACTGAATGTAAGGGAAAAAAAGGCTATAAGAAACAATAAAAACACTTTTCACCCTTCAAAAAAACAAACTGATAAAATAGTTTGGATGGAAATCCCTGTGAAGACAGTAAGTCACAGTTTGTCACAGCATCAACTTCATTCAATATTGGAAAAGTCTACCTTGAACCTTTGGGTTGCACAACAATAAATAAGAAGAAATAAATATCACCATAATAAATCACCATCAAATCTATAAGGAATGTGATCATTCTGTACTCGTAACAATGTCTCCATTATCACTGCTGTCAGTGCCATGATGGGAATAGGTTAGTGGGTATCGAGAAGCACATAGATCAGAGTGTGTGTGTGTGTGTGTGTGTGTGTGTGTGTGTGTGTGTGTGTGTGTGTGTGTGTGTGTGTGTGTGTGTGTAGGTTGGACCAAGTTCCAATTGAAATGTTAACTGGTGGAGTGCTATTGAGGGTTAGTGCAAGAAAGTGAAATTGACTAAAGTGAATGAGATATCGTCATGGCTTTATTGGAACCCACTCACACGTGCATATATATGGGTGTGTTTGTATTTGAGTATGGGTGTGTCTCTGTGTGTGTGTCTGTGTGTGTGTGTGTGTCTGAGTGTGTGTCTGTGTGTGTTCTTTAGCTGAGAAGCTCCAGGTATGTGACAGGCACTTTTCCTTTCTGGTTTCCTCTCTCTCCAATCAGCCAGTCAGAGTCCATACCTGGAACTGTGTAAACTGTGATGAGCTGGAACACAGACCACATGGAGAATGTAAAGCTTACAGGTAAAAGAAAAAAAAAAATCATTCTATCAGTGGTATAAAATGATCTTCAAAAGACGATAATATCGTTTATTGCGATTATTTTATAGGAGTTATTGTGACAAGTCTAGTGTAGAATAATCAAACTTTGATTTTGTAGTTGAGCTTTGAATATAATACCCATTCTATAATGAGATCTGTTAAGTAGAATGTAATTAAATGTTAACTAGAAAACTCCATAGGGTATGTTTAAGCTCTAAGGAAAGTTAACTTTTTGATTCAGCATGGACTATCTCCTTCATTACAGCCTGTAAGGTTCTAACCTGTTTTGTCTGTATTATGATTAGAGCTGCAACCAACTATTATTTCACTATCTAACAGCTATTCAAAAGTGCTTTATTTATATAGTCACATGCAAAAGTTTGGGCACCTCTGACAATTTCAATTATTTTCATTTATAAATCATTGGGTGTTTTGAATGTGCAATATGCATCAAAACAAAATTAGACAGGTACATAAATTTGGGCACCCTTGTTGATTTGAATACCTGTAAATGCTTAGCACTGATTGGAACACAAAAAATGGTTTGGTGAGCACATTAAAGGAAATCTCTGGCAATTATTGAGCCCGATATCATTTTCCTGAGGGTCACCCAGTGTTGGGGGAAGTAAAAAACTAATTAAATTTTTGTATGCAGTCACTCATCTCAGATTGTCCAACGTATGCTCACTCAGCCTCTATAGCTACAGATGCTAGACAATCAGCTAGTAATGGCTTTTCCAGATGTCAACAGAGTTATCTGAAGTAAGTAACTCCAAAATATTTACACAGTGAGATTTTTAATCAGTAATCATCAGTAATGTGGATATAACGACTATGTGGATAAAGGCAGATAATAGAACAGTGTGTTGATATTATTACTGTAATGCAGCCTTTAAAAGTGGGAAAAGATACTTATTCCATATCACCACATTATAACACTCAAAATCTAAAACCACATCTAGAAAATAGCATGACATCAATATCATATCAATTTATTTCCCAGCCAATGATTGATCAATCATTCAGCTTCAATGATTAATCAATTACCAAAACATCTGCAGATTAATTTACCGACAGTAGTAAATCATTGCATCATTACATTTCTGAATAGCATAGAAGCAGCAACACTACTGCCACTAATATCAGAAACATTCATCCAAAGGAATAATGTCGCAACCTACTTTCATTTTCACTGTTTTATTTTTATTGGATGATATTTGATGGTTGGCTTATTCTCGCTTTGCTTTTGTGCCATCGTTTATGGTGAGGTTAGAATGTGTGTGAACTGTTCTGGTTTCGATGGTTTCGAAGGTTAATGGTGAAACCTCACCTCGTCTGCTAGGAGGGAGAGCTCACTGGAGTCTGCCGCATCGTAATCATAGAGGACTTTGGCCTTTCTGGTTCCTGTGGCCGGCGCCTGCACTTCTTCTATCTTCAGGGTGTTGCTTTCCCCGGGGCTGCCGATGTCTTCCGACACCTGGCCGCCGGCGGTGGCGGGGTGAGCAGCGTTCAGCGTGAAAGCGTTGGGAAGCCTTTAGAGGAAAAAACAAGCAGGTGTGATGGTCAGAATGAACAAAATGAAATAAAATGTAGAGTGTAAAAAAGAGGAAAAAAGGAAAAGCATGAGAAAGATGGTGAAAGTAATAATAATAATAAAAAAGAACACACGTAAAAACACCCACACGCAAAACACAGAAAGAGGAATTTCATAAGCACACGGGAAGATGACCATATCATGAGTTCTACTCACACATCCTCAATGGAACTGAGAGCAAAGGGTAATGGAAATGATTCATGATTTAACACAAAAAACTGAAGACTTGCACTATAATTTCATCAGATCTTTTAAATTTCTTAAGCCTTAGAGAAAGCAGAATTCCATTAATATTCATTCCATATATTTGTATCTGCATGCCTCCTCACAATATATTATGACCTGAAGTCAGAGCTGCAACTTTTACTTTCTGCAACTTTCCTTTTTTTACATACTGCTCATATTTCACAGTATTGACTCTTAATTAGTCTCTGCTGGTGATTTCGTAACCACAAACCATTCATCAATGACCTCATCAGTCATTCATAAATTGGTGATTAATCCTTTATGATAAACATGTGCATCCAGTCCACAAAAACATTTTCAGGAAGTTGAAATAATGCTCATCTTACTCCTAACCATAGGGTGACCAGATATCCTCTTTTCCCCAAACATGTTCTCATTTTACATCCTGAGTTTTATAAATGCATGAAACTGTTTTGATTTTCATGGGTGTTTATGGGTGTATCCTGCATATTGATAGCGGCAGGTGTTGTCTTCGAAATGTGGGTTTATAAATTCTCCAATGACCTAGTTTTAATGGTTATGACTCAATCACTAGTTAAACAACAACATCCTTAACCCAAACAACTCATTTACAGGCCAGAAACTCATTATATTACAAGATGGTTATTCAGGAATGTGTTATCAACGCACATGACAAATGACAAATGAATTTTGTCGGTTCTCATGCAAAGGAAGCCTGGTCAAGCTCAAGTACTCTTACCTTCCAAGCTCCTTCTGTAGTTCTTGCATGTGGAAGTGACACTGCTTATAGTAAGCAGCTTGGGCCTCTATGAACTCATGCAGACAGCGCAAGTGATTCACCTGCAGAAATGATACAGTCACTATTAAAGAAGCAGAATTTAAAGTTACGTTCCCATATTGTTGATGTCCAATTCTTTCCATTTATTCAGTTTAATGATAATCTTGCCCACTCCAGTAAAATAAACTAGTGACACCTGTAAATTATAGTAACATTTAAAGTTTGCAGATACTTTATGCAGATGATGTTCAGAACACTTTAAACACTCCCACTCATTGTTAACAAACTATAAATTGTTTAAAAGCGCTAAACATTTTAAGGACCCCAATATAACAAACAAGGCACAGTAAACATTTTAATCATGTTTGTGCCTCCGTAAATTAGTTTTACAAGTATATTCTATGGCTGTAATCATAATGGTTCATGATGCCTAACCCTTTTATTTTGGAAAGGTCATTTTCAGGTTTGCCCACAAAAGTGGAGGTGATTGTTAATGGGGTTAAAAAGCAGAAAAACATGGTCTCATATCAAAAGTTGTAATTTCCTACAAACTGAGAAAAATGTATTTACTGATTTTTTTTTTTTGTTCATTTGTCAGCATTTACCTTCAGCTCCATCTCAACTAACTTTCACACAGCACAACGCTATGTTCCAGCTCGAATAAAACCTTGAATTGAATAAATGAATAATAATGAATAATAATAACTTTTTTAAGGCCTTTTGGATTTTATTAACTCCAGACAAAAGTGAGTGGTTTAGGAAGTGTGGTTGCCATACATGTGTACTGCTGATTCCCTCCAAAAGCAGCCGTGTAACCTCTGCCTGTCGGTCAAACTCTGTTTGGGCCACTCGGAGCTCATGTTCAGCCTGAAACAAGAAGAATATAAGTGACTTTAGTTCATGGGCATTAAATAATCTGTCAAGCCCAGACATGACTCTGCAGTCATTATTAAAAATGAACAACTGGTAATGGGGGAGGAGGAGTAGAAGAAGAAGGAAGAAAAAGATAAACTATTTTTTGAAGATTTTAAGTTCAAATTAGGCACAATTAGTGTATTTATTGTTTTCATGTTCAACTCTTACGGTTTTTGTTTTTATGTAAGGTATTGTGCCTATGTCATGATGAACAATTATAACAATTATTAAACAATGAGAGCATAATGCTACAATGACAGGCTAATGCTATTGATAAAATAATTCCCCAAATATCTTTTTACACAAAAATGAGAAATTATTGTTCTGTTGTGCTATGGGCCAATCTAGCCACATACATTGTCCTTTGAAAACTGCAGAAAAGTCATAATGAATAAATCATCTAAAAGTAGAAACCGTATTCTGTTTGTTTCCAGTACACCATCATTGTGTTCATATTTTGTAATGATTTTAAACAGTTCCTATTTAGAGCAGTTTCAAGAGAATTTGAAATTTGTTCAAATACATGTTCACTAAATACTTTTTGTATTGCAAATGATTCCATTATTCTTGATGCACACTGAAACTATATATAATAATAGCTTCAGTAACATCTGCACATTGACACCAGGTAGGCCTTTGGTAAATATTACTAAATAAATAATAATTAATTAGTGAAATTTTATGTGTTTTTAATATGATCTGTGTTAGTTACAATGTCTGAATTCTTCTATTGAAATCAATATTGTGATTGATATGTTAAATGTAACCAACTTTAAATGTTAATTAGCATACATGTGTAAGTTTAATATTTGGTAGTTTGGTGGGCCTGGTCCAATTAGTCCCTGAGCAACTGATAAAAATGTAAACTAGAAAAAAGAAACTAGAACTAGTCTTCAAAATAAAAACTACATTAAAACTACCTAAATCACGTGTTAAGCAAACTAAAAACTATAACAACTCTGGTCCATATCCATGTACACAATATTGTACAACTTGTGAAAAAAAGAGGTCTTGTTGTGCCTCGAACAAAATGCTTGCCCTATTGCCTAAGAGTATATTAAACAACCTTACCAGCAGTGGTGGAATTGCATGGCTAACCTCAATTGATTACATCAAGACCACAAAAACACGTAAAACAAATTGAATTCTTGAGGAAAGATCAGGAAGGCAGTGCAAAACAGGAAATGGAAATTTGAGGAAGGTCAGAAGATATGCCCGTCATAGGGTCTTGGTCAGTGGTACACTCGGATGCTTGAGGTTTTAATAGTGGAAGGGTTGGTTCCTGCATGCACTAAGAAGAACCACAACAACCACAACATTGACGTACTTACTTTTTCAACTTCCTCACTCCAGAGCTTTGAGGTGGAGACATAAAAACAGAAGAGACAGAGAGAGAGAGAGAGAGAGAGAGAGAGAGAGAGAGAGAGAGAGAGAGAGAGAGAGAGAGAGAGAGAGAGAGAAATCAGTTATGACACCGAAACTCTGATGAACCTTCTCACCACTGATGTAAACTGAGTGAGGCACGAAGAAGGCTGTTTCACCTCAATCTCATATCCCTTCTCATACTGAGGAATTCATGCTTCTGCACCACTGAAAACATGCAAATCATGTTTTTTATTTTTTATTTTACTATTCCTGTTTTGTTTAAGCTATTTAATACATAAAATAAGAGAACTTAAATCTTTGACTGCCAAACCTAATTTCTAAATTACACGTAATAAAATCTAACGTGTAAAAAGGAATGAAAGCATCAAGTCTCGTAAAGTAGTACAATCTTGTGTGACTGTGTGCCGCTGTGTGTTGGGTAACGCGCTGTCTGACGTTGCCTTCCTTCCATCTAACTCTACATCATTTTTGAGATTTTGTTCAAATCAGAGAGTAGTGAAAAATAACAAACAGTTGCTCAATTAAATTTTTTCTTCTTTTTTTTTTTTAATCTTAGCTCATGCTTTGGTCTTAAGAAATCATTACTGCTGGCTGACGCTGGTTTGGTTGTTTTTCTTCAGATGAGAGTTGAGAATGTTGAAGTTAGTTTTTCTTTTTTTTTTAATTTTTTTTTTTTTTTTTATTAGTCATCCTAACAAATTCCAATACCTCTGACACATTTCCAAAACACTTCACACAGTTTGCAAAACATCAGCCTGTGTGTCCTATACAATTAAAAGATTCCTTGTTGGCTAACTTGGTAATGTGGTGGTTAGAGCACAGGTCATATAGAGCATTGCTCTTAAGCAGCAGACACTGGTTCAAATCCTGGCCGGAGCGTTCTTTCCCACATGTCTACCCCTTTCTCTCTCTCCGATTTCCTGTCTCCGCGTCTGTGCCAAAAAAAACAAACAAGCTCTACCAAGGCCAAAACTACTAACTTTAACTCACAAATGTACGTCAGAACAGATAACCTCATGTAGCCTCATGTAACCAGTAGACTAAAGTTGAAGTGAGCAGCAGTTCACTTAAAAGATTCAAATCCTGTGTGATGTTGATGAGGTCATGTGGACTAATGCAGAAGACTGGGCAGATTTCTTTTTTTATACTACGTATTTCTTTTGTGCATTTTTCTGTATTTTGTATAAAAACATTTAGCCATTATGAACGCTCACAGACCTTACGGATGAAAGCAATGTTTCGATCCTGCTTAAAATCTTCATCACTAGGTCAACTGAAAGAAATCCACGAAAGTCCTGAGTCAGGAGTGCAGACTTTTTTTTTTTTCCCATTAATGCTGTTATGTCCCTTAAATGGCTTGATTTATTTAGCAAAGTTTCATTTTCTTAACAATAAAGATGCTGTGCTCATCCATTCTAGTTCTCTTACAATTGCATGCTATTATAACTTCAATCATTGATAAGTGTGTGTGCGTGCGTGCACATCAAAAAAACATCCCTCAGGAAATATGGCCGATGTCCATACACCATGGTAACTGTCGCTGAGGATCAGGGGAAGGCTAATGTAGTCTCTATGTCCCCAAAATTAATTTCTTTCTTTCTTTCTTTCTTTCTTTCTTTCTTTCTTTCTTTCTTTCTTTCTTTCTTTCTTTCTTTCTTTCTTTCTTTCTTTCTTTCTTATCCTTTCTTTCTTCCTTCCTTCCTTCCTTCCTTCCTTCCTTCCTTCCTTCCTTCCTTCCTTCCTTCCTTCCTTCCTTCCTTCCTTCCTTCCTTCCTTCCTTCCTTCCTTCCTTCCTTCGTTGACCCAAAGGCAGCAGGAGGGTTAAGCTTACTTACCAGCTTCCTTACATAATGAGTTACTATACACGTTTCAAATATGGTTAACATCTTTATTATCTTTAATCCAATGCACAGTATATGCCCAAAATTCTTTATTCAGTATATAAGTCACTTTTTTTTTTAGCTCCATCTACACATCACTGCTGAGTGTGGTATAATCTGTTATTACACTCGTGCTTCAAATGGGGTGCCCAAAATACATTAGACAGTATACATGTCACTTTTTAAAAAAATCTTTTTCAGCCCCTTTAGGTACCATTTTAATACACAACAGAGCCTGCTGTTGTGGTTACTGAACAACAAATATATTATTCAACATCCTGCTGCTGGGTGTGGTTAAAAAAAAAAAAGTTGTGCCAGACCTGAAACTTCATGATATCAAGTCTAGCCCGTATTGTGTTATGTTTGTTTGTTTTGGGGTTTTTTTTGCATTGGTAGTGTCATAGCAACACTTTGACTGTGTGTGCGCAAAAACAAAACAAAACAGGGTTTCTAATAATTAATAATTAAAATGCACTTTGTTAGAAGCAATGAAAAGTACAGGGTTAGTTAATAAGCAACATCCTCTTGAGCAACTGTTGTCATTATTGATTATAAAGTGAACATGACACACAGGTTTGGTATGCATCTCTGATTTTTATCATTTTTCTTTTTAAGTATTAATGATTAGCAGATTCATAGCTATTTATAGTAAGTGACCAATATTGTGTAATATATATATTTTAGATATACCTCTTTTTTTTACACCCCTAATGGTGTATAACATAAGTTTAGAGTGTCCAACTGAAAAAGCAGCTTGTCACTGATTAGACTCCAAGCCAGATATGATGTTAATGAGGTGCAGCTGTGCGTGTAGTGTCAGTAATTATGTTGTTTCCTTACCGCAGAAGCACTGGCAGAGAGCACATAGTTGCGAGGTCTGGTCTCCTGAAAGTCTGGAGCCATCTACAGAGACAGTAATAAGATCAGTTATTGTATAATCCTTGACAACCAAATTTCAGCACAACACTGACAAATGCACATGATATACTAAGGAAGCACAGCAGAGGCAAAAACAAAAGAAAAAAAACCCAAAAGAACCAAACATGATCTCTATAAGACAAATCTGTGTAATGTTTAATCTGCGCATCTGCACTAGGGACACGTTTTGTCAATATACTTATAGAGTAGGTCACACTCTACATTCACCTTAATGTATAAACTTTGGATCTAGTTTATTGTTCATGTGGTCCACTTTTGATATATAAAATATGGCTTCTTTTTTTTTTTTTTTTTTTTTTTAAAAGAGCCTAAAACACCTGAACATGAAGTTAAAGTTTGTTTGTTTTTTTCCATTTAGAAATATGCAATATGTTCTACTACCCACGTGAAGGGGAAACGTAGGTGGTATTTAATTACTGCTTACTAACACTTTTACCTAAGGTGTGTCTGTACTTGTAAAAGGACAGGTGCAGACAGATAGAGAGAGAGATAGAGAGAGAGAGAGAGAGAGAGAGAGAGAGGTGATGCAACTCAACTATGCAAATATCCCCTCCAGCAATACAGAAACCAGTGACTAATCAATCTAATTTACTGACCTAACCAAACCAGTAGAATAACATGCACATGCTACCATGCATAGAAGTTGCAACCCTTGTCAATCAGCCAACAATGTGTTTTAGTCACTGAAAGAAAATATTTTTTTTTATCACTAAGTAACCCGTACATACTGTTCAGGGGTTAAATTTAAACCATTTATTTTTTACTTTTAAGAGCTGTAAAAACACCATATACACATTTCTTTTAGACATACTTGCAAAAATAGAAATAAAATGCATCATGTTCTATATATCTGTGCATCTGCTACAAATTTTTATATGTGCAAATATACATGTTTGACCAGTGTTTATTGATGTTTTGTTTTATTATTATGTTGTCCTGGACCATAAAAAAGTGATTGTGATATCATTAATTTTAACCAAATACTTATTAATAGCTGATGGGGAATTTAAGAATGTGAATTGGTGTCGAGACTAATCATGAGTCAGAATTAGAACAGCATGTAAGGGTTGACTGTAAAATTAAAACAAGCTACTACTTTGAAGTGTGCTCATTCCTCTAATGGTGAAATGAGGGAAATATATCAATTAGGACTTTCTAATACCAGTCACCTGACTCATGTTGTTTTTTACTCATGCACTATAAAGTTTCCGACTCTGACAGTGCTGCACAGCCATCTGCTGGTAAGTATCATATTCTCAGTTTTAAGGCTTCACAATGACTAAAACTTGGCTTTTTTTTAAAATCACAATAGATTAAAAGAAACTGATCTTCCTTGACACACAAGTCCTAATGGATGTAAACATATTGTTGGTTATGAATTTTTAAAAGCAGCCATTGAAAATTATTATAATAGCCACAAAAAAAGACATATAAGTCCTATTTGAATGGGATAAGTATTACCTCATTTTACAAAAATAACTGCATTTAAAAAAAGTAACAATCTGCAAATTACCTGCTTTTCCCTCAATCCTGTGCTTCGCAAAAATGTTTCCAAGTTCAGTCCAGAACAGGAGCATTTATCTGGATGAGACTGTGCACTGATAACGTCCTATGCAAAAAAAATCACCACTGTCAATTTGTTGAAAGGCCTAAATAAAAGGTGGCGACATTCGCTTCCACCTGTGATTTCAGAAAATGTACATACACTGCCGGTCAAAAGTTTTACAACACCCCAATTTTGCCAGGTTTTTATTGAAAATAATACTTTGTACGGGGGTATGGTACAACAGTGCCTTCCAACACTACTAACGGCAAAACGAAAAGGCAACTTTGCAGAATGAATCGATGTGGTGGAGACATGCCACAGAGAGACAGAGAGAGATTTTTATGTTATGGTAGCTGTTCTGTCAGGAGTTGTGTGTTTTGTGTGCGTTCAGACACCAGTGAATGTTGTGTTATGGCTGTTTCTATGCTATTCATTATGGCGATATGTGTTGATAATCAGCCTATCGAGTTAGACTGGATTGGATTAATCCACATTTCCAGCACAGCACCACTGGGCCAGCTGTGGCTCAGGAGGTACAGCGGTCGTCCAGTAATCAGAAGATTGGTGGTTTGATTCCCGGCTCCCCCTGACCACATGCCGATGTGTCCTTGAGCAAGACACTTAACCCAAAATTGCTCCCGTTGCTGCATCAGTGGTGTATGAGTATGTGTGAATGGTTAGCTTCCCTCCTGGTGAGCCTTGTCATTAGTGTATGAATGTGCGTGAATGGGTGAATGTAGACGTGTAGTGTAAAAGCGCTTTGAATGGTCATAATGACTAGAAAAGCGCTACTGTATATAAGTACAGTCCATTTACCATTCACCTGCCCAGCAGATGTTTGGCCTCATTGCAGAATACGACGCCAGCCTGGAAGGAAGACACAACCAGGGAACCTCAGTCCTACCACAGTGTGGGGAGATCTTCAGAGAGACATGTCAGGATCGCACTGTCATCACTAGATGACTTTGGAGCGTGGAGCAGCAGCCCCATATGCATATCCATATCAGTTTCATTACATAGAATCAGACTACCTGTCCCCAAGTAGGCCTTTCTCTTCCCAGCAAATACCCCCTAGAGCAGGGGTCGGGAACCTATGGCTCGCGAGCCAGATGTGGCTCTTTTGATGATAACATCTGGCTTGCAGATTTCGGGTTTTAAAATATTATCATTTGTTTAAATCCATCCATTGATTTTCTACTGCTCATGTCTTGTTCAGAGTTGCAGTTGCATGAGCGATTGTCTATTATTTTAATTGGATGATAATAGCCTACGTTGGCCGTTACTGAATAAGTTAAATTGCACGACAGAAAGCGGAGTTAGTGAGCAAGCACATGTGGACAGAAATGAATAAACTTCAACCCGAACACCTCAAAACTCGGAACGCGCTTCCAGTCACATACCATACACTGAGGCGTGTGAGTATTGCTGTATTGACAATGTTTGGATCGACGTATTCATGTGAGCAGTCATTTTCACATCTCAAAAACATCAAGTCCAACCTACGATCACGTTTAACGGATGAAAGCCTCAATGCCTGCGTGAAGCTCAACCTCACCAAGTACCAACCAGACTGCAAAACCATCAGCAAATCCATGCAGCACCAGAAGCCGCATTAATAGTGAGTATTATAACAACATTATTTAAAAGAATAAATTAAGACGCTTGTTATGCTCACATTTAATTGAATTCAGTCTTAAAATATATTATATGGCTTTCACTGAAACAAATTTCCAAAAATTGTGCTTTTATGGCTCTCTGAGTCAAAAAGGTTCCCGACCCCTGCTCTAGAGAAACCCCCCAAAGTTATGGAGACTCTGTACAGGCTGATGGAAGATAAACAGAGGTTACAGTAACATATTAAGGACATGCACAGGAGACTTGACACCCATGTCCCTGTATGAGATCTAACACCCTCACCCCTAACCGCTACTGCAATCACCGGACTAAGAGACAGCTGGCAATGATGATGGAAAATATGAGGCGAATACATCAGGAGAAAAACATTGTTTCAGCCTGATCTACAGCACCCTTATACCCCACCAAGGGTTGAGTCACTGCACCGCAAGCCATCGCCCTACTCTCAACATAAGGTAATATACCGTGGCCCCCAGCCTACTGTGGTTTGCCAGGCTTAAAGGTGCACTCTATAATTTGTTGCCGGAGGATACCACAGAGTGTTTTACATACGAAATCCTGGTAGATCATCATAAAGTATGGGGAGGCATTGCTTATAGCAGACTCTTACACCAACTCACCACAGCCATACACCGATACCATGACTAGCCTGACTGAGCATTATGAGCAACCACAACAGCTGGCTCTCAGGAAGATTGCTGAATTGAGAAATCCCCCAAACAATTGCATGTGGAGACACTCATGGATTCAAGCTGCTTGCATGCTGGGAGCTTGGAGACAGAGTTCCACTGTGGGTCACATCTTACACAGCTGTTATGTAAGCTGCCACAGTACATTACAGCAGAGTTCAAAAGGTTCTTGTATCCCATGCAGGTCACTTTCTGACTGGCTCAACTACAAGTTAAAGATTCAAGAGACCATTTTTGAGGCATTGCATACTGAAACCAAGCACAAGGCTGGATCTGAAGAAGAACATTAGCGTGATCACGATCAAGTTGGGTGGGAGCACCAACATGCCGCAAAATACAGACCAGGTTGATAATACGACTGTATCGGAGAAATAGCCTGATAGTATTAAAGATCCCATGCAACACCTATTTCATTAATTTTATGTTAATTTCTGATGTCCACTAATGGAGTGTGTATCATTATTTGGTCTGGAAATGCCTCAGACTGCTTGTTTCATGTCATCCTAGTGTCATATGAAAAGCCTCATTAAAATTCAGTATGTAAATTAGCTTTGCTCTGATTGGATCGATGCTCTTATGAATAATTGGTATTTAAGTCAGTTTTACCCTGATTGGATAAGAGCTACAGGCATTAACCCAACTGTCAACAAGTTTTTTTTCCCCCTTCAACTTAATTTGTATATGTTCACATACAAGCTGTCCCTGCCAGTTTGGATTACTTTCAATGTCAGAACTTCTGCCCTACATAAATCATAATGTAGCTACATTTATGACCTGAGTCTGGAGTACACAACTGCTACCAACTCGTTTTAACACGGATGTTGCAAAATGGTAATATTAGCCACGGTGCCGGAAAGGGGCGACCCGCGAGAAGCGGGGCCGGCCCGAGCGAGTCGGTCTGCCATCAGCTGTGCTAACAACCAAGCTCCTCCAAAGTGGGTGTGACTATGAAAAATAAGTGACACGCCTACGTAACACTGTCACGTATTTCAGATAAGAGGCATTTTCTGCACCTCTTGCCTATCACTGTATGCTGCATGCATCAGACAAGCTGTGCAGCTTTCAAACCTACCATACTAAAAAACACATACTGACCTATCTGATTTTGGAAAAACCCCAGAAAAAACGGCTTTTAATTGCATGGGCTCTTTAAGGCACCAGAGATTGTAGCAACACACATCAAGTTTTTGATAGCTGTTCTCACTTTGCACAGCTGTCTGTTGAACAAATAACTGCTTGGGTTTAAGACCAACAGAAGATGCTGGAGGTGTTGCCGCTCACACCAAGCTGCACAAAGCTGTCTTGAAGTTACATGTCCGAAGTATAAAGGGAAACATCTTCAAGCTTGTAACTGTGCATACATCATGTCTTTTTAGCACAACCAATGAAGTCCTCTACTTGCATCTGGGTGCAGTCAATTCCTGCTTAAAGACCCCATGCAACACCTATTTCATTAATTTTGTGTTAATTCCTGATGTCCACTAATGAAGTTGGTTTCATTATTTGGGCTGGAAATGCTTCAGACTGCTTGTTTCATGTCATCCTAGTGTCATATGAAAAGCCTGGTGGAGCAGACGGCTGCTAGTCTCATTAAAAATCAGTATGTAAATTGGCTTCGCTCTGATTGGATCGTTGCTCTGATGGTATGCAAGTCAGTTTTAACCTGATGCATACCTTAGATACATTCACCATTCCTGATGATGTGATCTGAGCAGACTATTATTCTCCCTGCAGCAGCTCAGAGACTTAAGCTCACAGGGGAACCAGAGGATCTGCTCCTTAGAACTCCTTAGAGGACCGGAGGAGTCATTCAGGATACATAGAGCATTCACTTCAAATCAGCTGGGCCTGAGCACACATACCCCGTGACTTCAGAGATGTGGCCAAGTGGCTCATGTGTTCTTGGCAGCTGGGGATCAACCATCATAACTATAGTTTCACAACAGCTACTTCTATGCATACAGAGCAGGTTGGAATTGGCAGCACTATCGTGCAAGGCTTGATCGATCTCAACTGCTGCAGAACAGCTTGTTAACACATTTCTTTCTCCCTAAAAAAAAAAAAAAAGTATCATTCTGAAATTTGAAGTTTTGTTACCATTTCAAGCTATTCATTGCATTTAAGCAGTTTCAATTTCAATTTTAAAAAAAACCTGGAAAAATTGTGAGTGATTTTTAATGGTAATGAAAACGTTTTGGGAAAATTTCACCATTCAAAAATAATACCATGAGAACAGTCAGGGCGTTGTTGGTTCAGCTCTTACTTCGGTTTTAAGTGGCATTTAAGTCCATATAACTATTTGGGAAACATCATTTTTCCTCCTTTATAAAACTATATAAGTTAGGTATGCACATCATGTGAGGTGATGGAACCCATTCATGGAGAAATCTCATCCAAATGATCATCTTTGCCTTTCATGGAAAAGAAACTGACTTTTCATGTTGTGCAACACTTTACAAATGTTGTAAAGTAAGTCAAGATGTTTTTGACAATATTATGTCAACCATCAAACCCCTTCTGAGTTCTCATGGTATGACTCTTGCTATAAAACGACAATGCTTCTCTGGTTTCTTTAGCAAACAATCTCATCCAGTCAAAGCACAGGATTTTTTACAGAATTCCCCCAGTTTAGACTTTCTCAACATGTATGCTGTTTTGATTCAGTTTCATTCATCATCACTTAGTGGATGGCACAGAAATGTACCTCAAAACAAGTAAGGTAAGAAAAACAAAGTGTGTATCATACTGCAAACACTTAAGAATTTTTTTAATACTCACTTCCCCCTCGCACTGCAAGGTTAGGAATACACAGACAATTAGTCATGGTTAAAGCCAGCATTGAGAGAAGTTTAATTATGTGAAAGGAAATGAATGTAGATGGGGATAAAGAATGAGGTGGTTGTCGGCCACACAATGATTCAGTGCTTACCGCAGCTTTGGCCTCCGCCACCTTGGCCTTCTTCAGACGTGCTTTGCAGGCGTCCAGATCCAGGCGAAGGTTCTCCAGAAGACGTCGTTCTTTCTGAAGTAGACACATTAGGTATGGGTATCAGGGGACAAGTGACGCGAGAGAGACCAGGGGCAATTGTAACAGGGGGCAATTAATGGGCATTTCCTGTTATAACCAGTGTTTGTCTCTGACATCACATCACCTATGATCAGTTCATCTCATACCATCCACACAGCTAACTGCAGTGTGTGGACGTTCATATTCACTTTCCTTCAAGAATCCTTTATGTTATATTTTAAAATTATTCTGTGTTGCATGTTTCATCCTTTTATAGTCTACAACACACACACACACACACACACACACACACACACACACACACACAGGTCTCATTTGTGTGTAAACTGTTAACGTGGATCTTGCATTCATCAATATTTTAGTAGCTCTGAACTTTTCGTAGCTACTAAGAAAATCTACACCTGCTGCTGACCACGCGTAGTGCTGTGTAAATTTAAGAATGCCCATAAATAATGCTTATGACTATTGGAAATTACAATTTTAACTCATATTGCATATTATTATGTTAGGGTGACCTCATTTATTACTTTATTTATTTGTTTATTTATTTATTTTTGTTTTTTACATCCGACCGGAGAGGTGAGCAGCTTGGGACTGTGTCCCATACATCTCAACCTGCAAAAACTTATTCCAGTGATGTCTGCTCTAGGACGTGGGGCTGGGGAGTAACCCCTTAGTCTGTCTGCGCTGCATACTGTCGCTGCACAGTTGCATACTACACAATCAATGGAGACAGAGGTATTCCAGATACAGATATATTGGCTGAGAGTGATGAATATCTGACTAGTTGTTTGGAGAATATAATCTCACAAGGCCAACAGACCTGCACATCTACAGGTATTGTCAGTGCTTGGTCTGCTAGCCACAGGGACCTTCCAACAGGAGATAAGTGACAGGTCCGGCATTTCTCAACCATCTATGAGCCGCATCCTCACTGCAGTGCTTAACGGTATTATAAAACTAATGCCAGAGTATATAAAATTTCCTATGGTGTACAACAGCAGGTAGAAGTGATGCAGGAACTCACTGTGATTGCAAACATGCCAGGTGTCATAAAACGCTGGAGCGCATGACGCTGCGTAATAGCGCAAATTCTTTTTTGTTTCTCTGTCTTTAATTATTTGTGCCATGAGTGACAGCTGGGCTGGATGGAGCTACACCTCCTTATATGGTGCTCATTGGCAATTCATGGGCAGGGATTTATGCTAATTGCTCATTACCAGGAGCATACACTCATGATCCTGCACACCTGTTTACGGTCATGTCTGAGTTTTCTGCAGTGTTCATGAATCTGGAGTAGGTTTTTAGTAGAGTAGGTGTTTATTTGCAAATCTACACACAAATTTACTAGCATTTCATGAATGAGACCCACAGTGTTTAGGTTCATTCATTAACTGTGACAGGTATTTTCAGACACTGAATATTTAAGTGTGTGAAGAACTTCTATGACTTTTAAATGAATGTGTCTTGCAGCTGAATTCATGCGTTTACAGAAAGAGCATGTACTTTGTTCTTTATTACTTATCTAACCCTATGTTTTGCGTGGCAATAATAAAATAAATAATTAAAGATGTTGTTGGAAAAGTATGATGAATAGCAATTTGAACGCTTCGCAGAGTTTTAGACGGAGACGCTGTGTGTGCGCTTGTGGTGTGTCGTGTCAGACTGACCGTAATCGTCCTCCAGTCTCCTTCCAGAAAGTTTCTCAGGGGAGCAAGAAAGCTGATGGCTGATGTCTGGAGGAATTCTCTCTCCGCTACTCCTAATCTTCTCTCACATTCACCAACTTGAATCAAGGTGCTCCCTGCAAGAAACCCAGAAAGAAAGTCAGTCACCACAAATTCTTACATTTCACAATCCACAACATCTGCTTTCCAATTAATTGTTGATAGTAGTACAATACCCATATAAGTCATACAAACATATTTTAGGTCTAACCTCTCAGTCATGCTACTAGGTACAAGTAAGATGGTCCATGAATTAATCTCACATTCCCAGTCCCATAGTCCCTTTGCCTCTTAATCTAGCCAGCATGACCTCATATGATACAGTCTCACTCATTAGCATGTGGGTGATCTCCATCAACTGAGGTTATTCTCGTCATCAGAACTGAAAATGCATTGTTTGTTAAAGTTGGGGTTTCTGTTTTAGTTCCCAAAATACATAAATATGGAGACACCGGCAGCAGGGCTACTCCTGCCAATGTCTCCAAAATGGTTCAACTATGGAGCATTCCTACATGAGGTGTAAAAATGTTCCCATTTTTCTTTTACACTTCCAACATGAACTATTGTTTATAAGCCCTATTTTGAAGAGCCTACAAGGTGTCCAATAATACTGACACAGAATTTTATATTGAACAAATTGCCCTCTAGCTCATGGCACACGCTGTTAACCACTTGACCACCTTCACATCCAAACAGCAGACTCGTTAGTACATAAGTAACCTTGATTTACACATAGATTCTTATTTCCATAAAACAAAAAAAAGATGTATGTATATATACTGTATATAGATGCTAGATGCTTAAAACTAAAAAAAAAACCTCAAAAGACAAAAATGCTGAATTACAAAAATGAGGATCATGATTGTTATTGAATGAAGTGTTCACACTAAGTTTATGCAAACTATTGAGTGTCTAGAGCAGGGGTAGGCAACCTTTTTGACATAGAATGCAAGTGTTTAATCTTCTTGTTAATGGCCATGCTGTAATAAGCTTATAAGTTAAATAAACATCTGCTTTGAATTACAGTAGTTTGGTTTGACAGTGGACAGCAACCAGCATTGTCATGGATTTCCACAGCACTGTCTAATCAACACACTGACTCAGCACGCACCCATTTTTTTGTTTTTGTTTTTTTTTTTTCTTACAACATACTGCAGCAGAAACATATTATCAATAATCAATCGCAGACATAGCTCTATTGAACCATGCATTCTTGACACAGCTGAAATCAAAGTCAAAGTATCTTTATTTTTGGAAATTTGTCCTGGACAGAGGGTTTTTTTCCTGCTGTTTTAGTCAGATTTGACTTAACAGTTAGGTTGCCAATAGTATAACAAAGACTAAGTGGTTGCTCTATAGAAAATCGACACAATGTTCCTACAGACATCAAACAGCCGACATAGAAAATGCAGGCACTTGCGTGAGCCAGTTTAAGTCATTATCAATATGGAACCCCAGATATTTATAAGAATTTATCGGCTCAATGTTATGTCTGTGTATGGCCATGGAGCTACTATATGGTCCCCAACAGACCTAGTTATTGTTATACTTATGATAGTTATTGTGTGAACAGCCTTTAATACTTGAGGTGTGTTGCCATCAGCTACCACATATGTACAATATGGTGGCACTTGGTGGGAGATGTGTGCAGGACTGCAGACTACACCGTGCTGTGGGAAATGTGGATGGGAGGACGAGCAGTAAGTCAAACTACGAAGACAGGCCACACATAAAGCAGGTGCCATGGTTAGCAAGTGATTTTAAATGTTGCTGAGAGGGTACTGCTTTTGTTGCTGTGTGTCAGGTTAGACCCCTGGTCTGAAGAGACTGAGGAACTAAGTAGATACACTTTAAGGCAGTTGTGGGATCAGATGCTTAGAATTCAATACAAACAATGAAAAAATATGCACACATATGTCTTTTGGTCAGCTTTGTAAACCTGCTCACTTGTAGTGAATCCAAACATACACAGTTTATTTTAAAAGGTGACTAAAGAAAGCAGAAAAGGAGCTGAACCACAAGACCACAGAATCTTTTTTCTTAAAAAAGAACTCAAGATAATCTAACCATTTGTAATATGATGTGTAAACAATTAAAATTAATTCTCAACCCACAGTCACAGTGGTATTGTTAAAATGTGTTGTTTTGGAGGGCTATGGTCTGGTGTGTCATGGTGATTGTTTTTTTTCATGTTGAATGCCTGCCCTTATCAATATAACTTTGTCTTGAAGCTAACAAATTCTTAACATTGCTATGAAGCTATGAAGAAAGGTTCACGCGCCGGGAGAGTGATACAAGGTCAGAAAACTATAACTCCCTTCACAGTAGGCAGCAGCCCAAAAATGGCGGATGACACCACGGCAACCACACCCAAAGCTCCACCTGAGGCTACACTCTCTCTGCAAGTGCTGAGAAAACTACAAACTTCCAGGGAAACAGTGCTGGCACAAATTAAAGCTGAAATAGCTATATCATTTAAAGAGATTAAAGCTGACATTTCATTTCTTTGTGAGGAAACAAAGACTGACATTCATGCCATACACAACGACCTAGCTGGTAAGTCAACGCGGATCCGGATAAAATAGTACACCGTCTACACTGGTCAAAGCCTCAATGGAATTTTCCCCGATATAGATCCTTCATGTGAGCGCTGTGGATATGAGCCAGCATCACTGGCTCATATGTTCTGGAGCTGTATGAAGATTTAGGACTATTGGCAGAACAATTTTCATATCTTGGCCAAAACTCTGGTCAGTTCCAGGAATAACTGCAAAGGAGTGTAGTATGGTGTTGTTTATCTGTTATATAATAGCACAAAGATTGGTATTGTTTAATTGGAAACAGAAGACTTCCCCCACATGACTGAATCTGATCAGGGATGTAATGAAACATTTAGAATTAGAAATTAGGCCTCAATAAGGACAGCTGCCCCATCTGAGGAGAGCCAGCTTTCAACAAGAAACATAAAGTCTAGTATCTTTTCAGAGGTTGATTGTAAATGTCTTATGAGTGAGTGATCCTACATTTAACAGAGCCATATTGGTTGAAGACAGAACAGGTTATAGTGGAACACAATGTGGTACTGTTAAAATACTGATTGGGTTTTTAAAATTACAATAGTTATGTCTGGAGCTTTTATTCTTCATTCTGGTGCTGATCACAAGACGAATGGCTGCTGATAACAATCTCCACATTATGCGGAGAGGGTTAATCAGTGGGTCCATGTTTAGTGAGCAGTGCAGAATTAGGTATGTCAGTGGAGGTTGTAGTGAGGCTTTTTAACCACAACCGCTGGTTACCGCTGGTGGAGACCGGAAGTGACCACTGTCGGAGATTCAGCTGGAGATAGTCAGTGCGAGGGAGAGTTATTAATCATGTAAAACAGGGGTGCCCAAACCTGCTCCTGGAGAGCTACTGAACTCGTTATCAAGCCCCTTAACAAGCCTAAGCTGCTTGGTAAGTAGTTCATTATTAGAATCAGGTGTGTTAAGAGTCAGGAGATA
>JANJYP010041293.1:0-17500 GCA_024605115.1 Rastrelliger brachysoma | reverse complement strand
TGTTAGCAAGGACATTCCTGAATTCCGTCTAGCTGCCCTTCACCTTTTCATGAGGTTCATGTAACTCTCCCTCTATCACTAGAATATTCCTTAACACGTTGGAATAACAGTAATTTCTCCCCATTCTTCCAATTCTGCTTCCATGACAACAATGCATCATCTTCATAACCAGTTAAATGTAGTAAGACTACTTTGTAGGTAGATCATATATATAAAAAAGTGATGACCAGACGTACAAATCAGTTGTCAGGCAGGGTCAACAGTGTTAGGTTTGTGTTATAGATAGACTGTTAAAATATTTATTCACAAAGGGTTCGATTCCTCTGCAAACTGGGACAGACTGTCTTAATATGGAATTCTAACCAGGACACACAAATTACTATTTGAACTGTAAGAGGTTGATTAATGACTGTACTAAAGTGTTTTATAGTGCTATGACTAATTAAAGGCAGTGAAATGGTTTATCTCAGTCTGTAGGGGAGTTTCTACATTGTCTCACATTCTCTGCTACTATATTAAATATTAATTTATGTACTGATGTTTGGCTGCATTGTGGCTGTTATAATGATGTGACCAATATATTGTTATTATTAATCGGAAAGTAAAGTTCATTGCAGTGTTGTCTCAATAGGTAATGTTAGTTTTGCCCAATATCACAGTCCTGGTATTGAACATGTGCTCACTGTCACTGTCACGTCACATTTTATGACTCACTGAACCAGAAATAATGAGACAAGTCAAACTATAGCAATATAAATTTAGAATACAATATAAAACTATACAAGTCACAATTTTGATTGATCATAACCATATTGATCATAAATATATCAGTATCAGTGGATATGTCGTCCCATACTGTATGAGCATTTTATGTACATGTCATGATTTCTTCATTCAGCTTTAATATACATGTGCTGTTTGTTGTTTTTTATTCGTAGCTTATAATAACAATTACATTTCCAGCTGTGTTTACAGTTTCAGTGCACTGGTGTGATTTTACTCAGTAAGATTTACAAATGATCAATATCCATCATATGTCTTTGTCACAAGTCATACATATATCACATACATAACACATACATGACATACACATACATAACACATACCACATCTGAGAGATCACTGCTTAAAAAATGTGTGCCTATGTTTATATTCTATACATTTGACATTATCAGCCAATATATCAATATGGGATTTTTTTGCTCCCTGATATTTATATCAGCATGGCCCCTATCACCCAGTATCAGTTGTGTCCTAGTTTGTATCTCATCATTTTGAATACTTTTGTACTTTTGTACATAAATGTGCTTCCATACAATGTTCACTGGAACACCTGTGGAGACAAACTGAGAACTACAAGCCATGTTTTGAGAAAGTGACACTTGGTTTGAAAGCTTGAAGAATCAAAAGACTGTAATNGTGTGTGTGTGTGTGTGTGTGTGTGTGTGTGTGTGTGTGTGTGTGTGTGTGTGTGTGTGTGTGTGTATACAAAGCTCCTGTGGCAGTTGGTGGCTGCCATGGTTGTAATGGAGCAAACAGTGGTGTAACCCCACACACTGCTTTCAGCACTCATACTTTATTGAACAGCACTGAGGAGATGTATTGAAAGTCTTTTAATGTAATTAGGAAGTTTTTCCTACCATAGCGTATAGAAACACAGCAGCATTCCTTATGGACAACACTACAGATGTTCACAACTCACAGCTCCCACTGATTCCTGTCCATCCCATTATGACAAAACAATCTAATTTGATATTATTAATATAATATATTAACATGCTTTGTACTATATATTGTATATACAGTATGTGTTGCTACACACATGAGTATCTCTTCATTCAGTGCATCCATATATAAATGAGTACATTTATGAAAAAGATTTTATGCACAAACACAAAATGTAAATATTTTTTTATACATAACAATAGCTACTATTATATCTAATATACTCTCATCTTATTAGCGGATGACAATATATGACAGAAATTTCTAAAATAATATAATAACATAAAAAGGCAGTGGACATGTGTTTAGATGATCTCTATATTTCTGTTTGTATGTTGTCAGTGATTCTTAACTGAAGCATTAACACTGCACATGATCAAACAGCAGCTGTCTTTAAATTGAACTTACTGGAAAGTGGAGATTCAGCATACAGGTGGTTAAACTTATGAGGATATTGTTGCTAGGTATCCGACAACAAAGTTGATATCATCTCGCTCTATTTTTGGAACTCTTGGAGATTTGTACCTCTTTATTGAGAGACCAACTGAAACTGGCATTTTAAAATGGGCTGTTAATATGAACTCTCCAGGCAACGAGTAACTTCATTACATGCAGCAAACCTGTCAAGAACAAATGACTCTGGCTTTGGCAGACCGCTCAGAGAAATGCTGTGGCTGCTATTTATTCACATTTAGATCAGATTTCATACACTGAGTGTAATTCTTCATTAAATTCAAGAAACCTGAAAAACATTGCTGAGTTAGCTCCAGACTGCAACATGGCTGCAGTTCAACATGTGACAGTAAAGCAGACAAATAACAGCTACTGCTATTTAATGTGGGATAGTTGAATGATATGACATGAAGGTGATGAACATATGGAATTAAAAAGGCCCTCTCCTCTCTTATACTTCATAATAGACCTGTAGTTCTCAAACTTTTTTTTTTACATCAAGGACCCCTAAACCAATACACATTAGACCAGGGACCCCCATTTAGTAAGATTTTGTCCCAGGATCCCCCAACTTAATGGAGACCCTAGGTGTGTAAACTGAGATGAATGGATTTAACCTTTACACTTTGATCCATTTTTGTACACCTTGTACACATTTATTAACTTTTCCTAATGTGACCCCGAATAGAGAAAAAAAGGAAATATAGGCTTATGCGTTCTTTTTCACGTTTTGTGCAGCTCATACACATTTTTGCTTATGCAAATGTACAAATTTGAACTACAATTTATTAAAAACATCAACATTTATATATAAAACGTCAACCTGGACAATATACTTTGATTGTGAATGTCATGTCTCCAATAATTAAATGTAATACAGTATGCGTGCTCTCTTACATTAAGAATGAATCAAACAGGTAGGCTACTAACCACTGATGGACAATTTATGAATGTGAATATGTGCATAGACTAATTATGAGTCCAGATAAGAAACAGTACGTGAGGGTTAACGCATATATCTGATTTTATACATTTCTACAACCTTTGCATTGTAAAAAAAAACAACTAATATGTTGCCATAGTTACAACCTAATATTCTAATAACTGACTACTTCAATCTTGCATATCCGTTAATCAAATAAAGCAGATTTGAATGGGACGGAGCAGAGTGTGGGCTTGCAGTGATGGAGCGTGTGTTGTGTGTAAATGTGAATGTGCAGCTCTGTTACACCGGCTCCTGTGATGATGATAATAATAAGAGTGTCTCACCTCCTCTGCCTCTCCTTCGTGTAAACCTCTCGCTGCGAGCCCGATCTTCAGTTCACTGATGTCCACCCTGCCATCTTTATTTAGGTCCAGCTGCTCGAACAGCTCCGCATAGCTCCTCTCTCTCTCGGGGTCCAGAGACCTTCCTCTATCTTCTCCGTTTTCCCCGTTTCCTCCTCGGTGAGTCTGTGCGTTGAACCTCTCCTCGTCTTCGCCCATGTGAAATAGAAAAAGCCGGTTTTCGGTACTGGTCGACTGTTAATATCACAGCCGAGCATAACACTATGAGAACCGGGGTAGAGGAGTGTGAGGTGTGTGTTTCTCCTCTGCACCGTTTAATGGAGGAAATTTGAGTAGGCTAACCACCGCAGAGAAGGAAGGAAGGATGGATGGATGGAGAGATAGATAGTTGGATGGATGAATGATGGATGTGCTTTAAACGAGCTCTCGTGAGATTATTCTCCAAGTGTCAGTTACATACTGTGTCACAGCGGCACGCGCAAATCCATAACTCAGTCAGATGAATTAAAGTTTCCGTCACAAGAGGCACGAGCGCAGTTTTACCGCAGTAGGCTGTGTGCGCGCGAGGAGCCAAATATTAATATAATGTTCACGTTCTCTTCCTTGTAGAATATCTGTATTGTAGACTGTCTGTAATGTGAAAAATATCAAAGCAACGCCAGCAATAAATGAGAATAATTCTAACAGCTCTTCATATTAATCCAGCAGCCTCTCTCTCTCTCTCTTTCTCTCTCTCTCTCTCTCTCTCTCTCTCTCTCTCTCTGACGCCGGTTCCGCTGTATCACGCGACGCATATGGGATCTTCAACGCGCGCGTGCTCATAGCGGTTCGCACGCGGCAATCCAGCACAGAGTTGATGATGATGATGACGACTAGAAGGAAGAAGAAGAGTGTTAATGCTGGCTTGAAAGTATTTAACCTACTAACAAATATCATTTATTAATATCTGCGTCATTGAGGAAACAGTATTATACACTATTTTGTCTTTGGTGTTAATTAGTGGATTTAACCCATTAATTGGTGGTAAATTATAGACTGACCATATCTGGTAACTCCCATAAACATCCAAAATATTCTACCCCATAAATCTCTGTGAGGCTGTAGACTATCATGTAGATTTTTTAAAATATATTTTTTTTAAAAATTAATAGCCTAGGCTATATTTTATTAATTTATTTTTTATTTTGGAGAATGTTTTACCAGACCAGTGAGGAACCATAAGCCTATATGGTAACTTCACCGAATTTGATTTGCAACATAAAAATGAAACATTTTTAAAAAGTTACAAAAGCAAAAAAAAAAAGAAAAGGTAATTCTGCATATGATTAGTTCTTTTGACACGATACAGCCTATCTTATTTATAAATTGCTATAAGTATGCTACAGAACACTATAGAGATATTTGCTGCTAACAGTTAGCCTATTAAGTGACAGATCAGAACATTTCAGCACTCTGTGTGTTTGTTGAGGTCGGTGCTCTGGGAGACCACAGTGTAGAGTCTGAGCAAAATGAACCATTGATAGCTTATTGGCTATTAATAGCGCTAATAATGGGGATTGTGTATTGTGACGCGCAGCACCGGATGGTGAAATGCCTGGTCAGCATCCACAGGATAGAGAGAGAGAGAGAGAGAGAGAGAGAGAGAGAGAGAGAGAGAGAGAGAGAGAGAGAGAGAGAGAGAGAGAGAGAGATTAAATGGGTCATTGTTTCACAAATCTTTACTGATGATGGACAACTAAATATTTACATCTTATAATTTAGCTTGCATTCTTGACCCGTACTGTGATTAAATTTCAGAGCAACTACAAAACAGTGGCGTTGTTAATAAGAGCAGACACTCATTGTTATCTAAAGATATTTCCAATGATCTGAACTCACATTTCATCCAAAGAGAAAGTGTGAGTTTGAGCTGACTTTCATCCAGTTCATTTCTGCCCTCCATAAAATACCCAGAATGCATTTATAGTTCTGTGAGTGCAAACTCATAGTATGGAAAAAGTTGTCATAGTTCAGAAATATAATGCTGGTTAATTTGATTCCCTGACTTTGGGCACAACAACCATGCAGGACTCTGAGAATAGCAGTTATGGATCAGTTTAATGTTATCAGAAGACAAGATATGAAATCTTCTCTCACCATGGAGCAGTCGTACCAGCATGTGTTTTACAGCTACTCTGCAGATTCATCAGTAGCAGAGGAGGATAGATGGAATGAGATAGGGAGGTTTGCCATTATGATGGTAAACATTCTCAAAAATAAGAGAAAAGAAGAACAGGAAGAGCAGCAGTCTGAAGAACATGGCTTCACTGTGACTATAGGTTCAGTCTCAGAAGTGTGTCCTATTGCACATGTTGCTATAGCCAAGAGTTGTGTCAGGGTGTAATCACATCTGAATGGTTTCAAACACTGAACAGTAAATAAAGGATTTTCTGATAGTGTTAAGTGATTTTTTAGAAATGAGCATCTCTTCCCTCCCAGGTGACTGTACTGCAGTTGATTAAATGAGTGAATATTCTAACTGCACAGTGACAATTCAAGTTTTTTGATAAAATATATAGAATGTAGACATTTATGCACATCCATTAAAAATGCATTTGGTTTATCATCAATGCAAACGGTCAGAAAAGATCATGCTTTAAACACTACAGTGGATGGTATAGAAATGAACAAGCGTATTAATTGGCAAAGAAAGCTCTTAAAGTGTATGATAACAAAGTTAGCCATAATTAACATCCGACAGATGCAGACAATAACTGGAGACATTATTATAAGATGCTGTTAGAGAGGAGGTGAAGGTTTGATTTCCACATTGTGTTTAATCCATGAAATCTGAGTTAGTAGTGTAACGTTCACAATATCGATATCTAACACATTATTATTATGCACTGGTATGCATAGAGAGAGACACTGAAAGCTACAGTGCATTAGGCACAGCAAGAATGGAAAACACATGTCAGATCATAGGTGACAGGTCTAGATTTCAGGGTAATCAGAAGGGGGTTGATATTTTGTATAATGCAGGCAGGATCAGGAAATAGTTTTTATTTTTTTAAGGAGACAAGCATAAGGAATAGGTTTTATATCAGTGGGTTAGGGTGATGTGGGACATTGATCAAGCTTTTTCTATTCAATATTTTTAAAGCTAACTAGTATACTGTGTAAGTTATACTGACTAATATTACACATGTGATCATGTTGTCTGCTAGGTTTTTTTAACCTATTTGATGAAGAAAGCAAAAAAAAAATATCCCTACTAAATTAAATGACAAAATGTATTGGATTCATATGTAAATATGGTAAACAAGTCAGAACTGCAAAGAAGGGCCCCACATGACCCTGATCCACCCTATGCATCTGCTGACAACACTCCACTCCAATAGGTGGCGGTAATGCGCATATAAAGTGATTGTCAAGCAGAGAAAGAAGAAGCCTTGTAGCCAAGTCAGTTAGGAGCTCAGCTGCTAGACTGCGCTGCATACCGCTATCTTTATGTTGAACCTTTCCCCTAACCATAACAAACTAGAATACAGAATAAAATAAGATGCCTTTGCCTGTACAAGTCTTTAACTTTCAGGTAAGTCTGAAGTCTTTCTGGTTTTGTCATATCCGAGCAGCAAAGATCGCTGGTATGTGTTCGGCACCGGTGGAGGAATGCTACACACGTTTACATAAACTTCACTTCAGTTATGATTGAAGATCACGATTTAAGACCACATAGACATCACTGGCTTGTTATTTGTATTATGCATATGGATAAGTTACTAAGCAGCATAAATTAGGATTAAAACGTTAGGATTTTTGACATTTCCTGCTGAAGGGAACTTACTGACCTCCCTTACAGTGCAGCTGCAGTCAGCTAGTTAGCAAAAGACTGACCCGCTTGTTATTACAATAACTGCTTTGTGCATTGGGTTATGCCGAATTAAGGAACGCCCTTCTACATGCTACAGCAGGTTGTAAATGCATTCATGTTTGCCAGTAAAGCAAAGCCATTTGAAACTGATATAATTTAAGTAGAGTTTGAAACAGAAGGCTAACCAGCTGATTTAAGGCCTCGTTGGCTAACAACATTAACAACAGCAGTCATGTTGTTACGGTGCAATAGCAAAACAACAAGTAACCATACTAGCTCTCAGTTACAAATGTACTGGCATCCCGTGATTGCTTCTTCATCCTAGACAACACGTAAAATAGACTGAGGTACAATCAGCTACTGTAGCCTGTAGTTAACCATAGCTAGCATTGCCAGGCTAACTTCCTGTTATTAGCAGTGCGTCACATTAGCTTCATAGCAGCTATCGTTAGCTCAGGTATAGCTATCACGTTAACTCTTGTAAACTATCTAACTTTAGTCTGCCATGTATAATTAGGCTGCTTTAATGTCTAACAGCTGGTTTTTATCTTCCTTAAATTAGCGTTGTATCAACGTTATACTAATAGGTCGTAATGTAACGTTAACCCTTACTTAAAAAAATCATAAACATGACTGCTGTCAAAACTCTAAGCATAGCCATTTTACCCAAGGCCACACGTGCAGTTTAGAATAACAAGGCTTTAGATACATTACATAATTATCCATTGTTGAAAAGGCATATATATCCAGTGTTCCAACAAATTTCCACATCTTCATGTATTGAATGTTGTCACATTCATCCACAACAGTTAGCAGTGTTGACCATCTCAGCTGTTGTTATCAGAGCAATTATATAAATTTGTTATGAAGTAATCACAACTCATATGTTTAAGTGTTGTTGTTGTTTTAGTTCACACTGTAGACATCCTGGTTCTGAAATGAGCCTGGCCTGAATCACCACAAACAGAAGCTCAACCTGATGATGTTATTGTAGCCGTGCTGGACCACACACCTCATTTTGTGGTTATATTTCACTAGTTGACTCATTTACACGTTGTAAATAAACCCTCTCTCAATGTTGACCAAATATATGACACTTTTTCTCTTACAGTATCATTTGTTTTAGTTTTATTTCCCTTGGTATTCAGTAGTGATGTGTGTTATTACATAACTGCTAAACCCTGGATCTGGTGCATTTCCTACAGGGGTCTGTTGAGCCAATGCAGATCGATGCTGACCCACAGGAGGACCAGCAGAATGCTCCAGACACCAACTACATTGTGGAGAACCCAACACTGGTACAGCCTTTAAAACCCATACTAACTCTAACCCTTGTGGTTGGTACACAGTTTAGCTGCTTGCTCAGTGACCAGAATAATTTGCATCATCACTCAGTGACAGAGTTGTAAGAGCGATTACTTTTTATTTTCTACTAAACACATGTATGCTTTGGTAGAATTATTTTTTTTTCCGCAGAAAATATAGGCTACTTTGCACCTTTCCTTTTACTGCCACCATCAATCCCAAAAGCCAGGATACATCTCACCTCTCCCTCATCTGTGTGTAGGACCTGGAGCAGTATGCCACCAGCTACAGTGGACTAATGCGCATCGAAAGACTTCAGTTCATCGCCGAGCACTGCCCACAGCTCCGAGTGGAAGCCCTGAAGATGGCCCTCACCTTCGTCCAGAGGACTTTCAATGTAGACACTTACGAAGAGATCCACCGCAAACTCACAGAGGCCACACGGTACTACACTGCTCTCCTGACATCACGCCGTCACTTTTTGAAATGAACTCATGAAATGTCTTTTTTTAAGCCTTGAAGCAAAACTGTAAACTGCTCTTAACACACTACAAGAGACCACCTGGTGGAGCCATGGAACACTGCACCACATTATTGCTCTTACAGTTTTCCAAATACATGTTTCAGCATTTAAATAAATCACTGCGGTTGTTTTTTTTTTTTTAACCTGCAGGGAAGTGCAGGGCGTGCCAGACACAGTACCCGAAGGCGGGGTGGTTCCTCCTCCTCTGGACTCAGCCTGGGCCGAGTCCACCAGGAAAAAAGCTCTGCTGAAGCTGGAGAAGTTAGACACTGATCTCAAGAACTACAAGGGCAACTCCATTAAAGAGAGCATCAGGTAAAGTAGGAGATGATTAGTGTCACTCTGTCTAAAATGGAATGAAACTAGTCAGTGGTAATGAGTTACAGCCATTACAATTACTAATCTAAGAGTTGGGTTAAATGTGTAAAATGGGGATAAATATAAGTAATGTAAAATAGTACTGTAGAATGTAATAAGACCATAGTCAGATAAATATGAACTCCGTGCAGGTTGTTGAGGTGAGACACACTTGTTTCGTGTGTGTGTGTGTGTGTGTGTGTTGTGTGTTGGTAGCTGCTCCGCTAGCTTTAGCATTAGGTGAGTGTCAGTGTTTTTAAAAGTTTGCAATAGGTAAATATTTAGTTTGTTCAATCACAAAATGCTGCAGTCACTTCTTTTTTTTTTTAAGATGAACTACAGATGAACTTTGGTGTGTGTGCGCGCAATAAGACTGCCTTCACTGTTTGGCTCCTTTGGATCGTTATAATAATCGATTCTTGACTTTTGTTAATCGATGCTGAGTCATCCTCATCTACATCGTGATGCATCGCATAATTGAGACGTTTCCCCACCCCTATTGGTGCTGAATGATAATATACATGAGTTTGATGTTGTTTTTGTTTTGCACAGATTTTAAAGAAGTAGTCTTATAGCCAAAATACTAATATCGCATATTGCTCATGTACATGTACGTCCTTCCTCCCTCCCCAGGAGAGGCCACGATGACTTGGGAGACCATTACCTGGACTGTGGTGACCTCAGTAACGCCCTCAAATGCTACTCCAGAGCCAGAGATTACTGCACCAGTGCTAAACATGTCATCAACATGTGTCTGAATGTCATCAAGGTAGAGCAGCGTGGAATCAGAATGCACTCATGTCACGTGGAACATTTATGTATTAAGTGTTTTCAAGCGGAACAGTGTCTGTACTTTGCGTTACATCACATGCAAAGCGGAAACCAATGAGAGAGGTTTTAACCCTCTCCTCTGTGCCCACAGGTTAGTGTTTACCTCCAGAACTGGTCCCATGTACTGAGCTACGTCAACAAGGCAGAATCCACGCCAGAGATAGCAGAGGTGAGCACCACCCTATCAATACTACTGTCAACACCGTCAGGTCATGGTGTTTTGTGATGTCTGTAAATCTAATGTGGGTATATTTCTATTTCGGGGTCGTGGCTCATATTTTCAGACACCCTCCTGGAGGCAGTGGTAGTGTTGCAATAGGCTGTTTACATGAAAAGTGACTGAAATGAACTTTTACACAGAGAAGTAAAGTTTGAGAGATGAATATAATCACAGTTAATGAATGCTGGGCCATCACATATGACAAAGATGTTGAACCAGGGTCAACTTCTACATGGTGTTTTGTGTGTGTATTTGATAAAGCCTTAGCTGCATTAATGTGTACTGTATGTATGAATGCAAACACACAGGGCTGATTCAGATAGGAAACAATGTATGCAGCGGATTTTTGGAAATACCGTGGAGTTTGATTTCTAATATAACTCTTCAATCATTACCATGTCCATCACCAGTGTGTCATTTCACCATCCACCATCACTATTCCAAAACGCTGCTTATTACTGTTGTTGTTTCTGTGCAGCAAAGAGGAGAGCGAGATAGCCAGAATCAAGCAGTCCTCACTAAATTAAAGTGTGCCGCAGGTGAGACCACGTTTCCAATCTGATGTTTAGTTTAGTCCTCCATTACTGTCTTCTGGAAAAAAAAGTGCTCCACATCACCAGTGTATGTGTATGGTGCATGTGTTGGTATAAAGTGTTGACTTGTGTAATGTGTGTTTCAGGGTTGGCAGAGCTGGCCTCTCGTAAATACAAACCAGCTGCCAAGTGCTTCCTGCAGGCCTCCTTTGACCACTGTGACTGTCCAGAGGTGAGCTGCTGTGTGTCAGTCAGTCCACACAAATCACTGGCAATAATGCAACACACAGATACATTAAAACAAGTAGTGTACACATCAGCTTACACAGTCACAATGCTAACACGTGACAATACCCTGATAGCATGATATGGCGCATTTTGAACACATTTGGATGAGTTTATTTTGCACAAGTTGTGCAATAATGATGGATAATAAGGTAGAGAACTCAAATTGACTTATTTTAAACCTCAACTTTGAAAAAATGTGCACACATATAATGCCAGAGCTGTATTTACACAAAGCAGAGAGCAGTAACTTTAAAATGAGTTGAGAATAGTTGTATATCAGTTTTACATATCCACGCTGCCATAAAACACAGAAACTGCACACTCATGTTTTATAATAGATAGAAATGGGTCATATAAATAAATAACAAGCAGTGTTCCCATTTCCTCTCTACACTTAACATTTACTGTGACTATTTTTACACATTGTGAAATTTCTGCAGCATATTAAGATGAACTGACATTAAGATTTATACCATTATTATTATAATAAAAGACATGATGTAATACAGCCTTAGTGTAACTTTGTTTCAGGCTTTAGTTTGACTAAGTTTTTTTATTATCAGATGTCTTCTAGCCTTTAGCGGTTGAGAATAAAAACTGAACGCACAGGGTCGTAAATCTCTTTGAAAGCCAGGCTGATATTAACATGAACCTGAGGGCTTCATAAAATACATCCATTGTGCTGTACTGACAAAAACCTAATTAGTAGTGTGTGTGTGTGTGTGTGTGTGTGTGTGTGTGTGTAGCTCCTTTCACCCAGTAATGTAGCAGTGTACGGAGGCTTGTGTGCTTTGGCCACATTTGACAGACAGGAGCTTCAACGTAACGTCATCTCCAGCAGGTAGGAGGCAGCACTACATGGAAACTCATCTTTTATATTATATACGGTATTTAATTATAGAAATGTGTCACGCTATGTCTTTTTTTTCTCTCTCTCTCTCTCTTAGCTCCTTTAAGTTATTTCTGGAGTTGGAACCTCAGATCCGTGACATTATCTTCAAGTTCTATGAGTCAAAGTACGCGTCCTGTCTCAAGCTGCTGGATGAAATGAAGGTAAGAGATAGACACCACACACTGTGAAGTAGTGCTGAAATAACTGTACACATGTTCTGGCAGTACATCGTGTGACCGTTATGAGTGACTGTGTTGTCTCCTACAGGATAACCTCCTGTTGGACATGTACCTGGCTCCACACGTCAAGACACTGTACAGCCAGATCAGGAACAGAGCCCTCATCCAGGTGCCTCTTTATGTTACTATTCTTACATAGTCACCCTCACATACTGTTCATATACTGACTCACATTCATAAATTCGTATCTGTTGCCATGGTTACATCTAACAGTAGTAAGTACGATGAAAACGCACCCAGAAGTCTGCAAAATGTATTATATTTGTTGGGTTCAGTCTCAACCTTTTTTAAACTCCAGTGTTTCCTTTTTTCCTCTCAAATTTGAACTTAATTTTAAAATAACCCTCCCATTAAATCCAGTACATCAGTGTAGATATCTTACACATCTGTTCTCTGTAGGGTGAAAAGCTGGTGACGCTGACTAGATTAAATAATGTGAGCATTATGAAGTGAGCTAAGTGAAGTATAGCTCATTGTCTGCCTCATGCTTCATGTTTCAGCAGCACTTGTGTAATCCCAGCAGATGTTTGGACAAACATCAGGAACCCTTATGATTAACACTGATGTATGTGTGTCAGTGTTTTACATGTGAGGCTGGATGAAAGGACGTGAGAATTAAGTTAAGAAAGTGACACTCTATAAATGAATCCAGATCAGTGTGTAGCGTGTATCAGTAAAATCAGTCATCTTGTTCAGAGTGCAGCCATGTCTTATCAGAGTGCTGGTGAACATGTTTAGTGTAAATGTTGTCATGTCTTATGTTATCTTCAGTTTATAAAAGCACTGAATTCATTTCTCCCCTCAGAGAGCTTCCAGTAGCTCTTACATTTAGTCTCCTGTAACGTTCATCATAGAGTGTTTAGTGTGTGTGGAGACATTCCACACCTGTAATCTATTGCTTCAGTGGATTGTGCTGCAGGAAGCTGTTTAATGTCTGCTGCTCCTTCACACCCATCTAACCTTTTAATATCACCTCAGTCATCAGTACAGTGAAAGACTGATACATATGGTCTCTACGTTGTTGTATGTCACGAAAATGTGACATGCAACAATATTTAATGAGTAACTATTAACATGACGTGTGTGTGTTCAGTATTTCAGCCCCTACGTGTCAGCAGACATGACTAAGATGGCTCAGGCATTCAACACCACAGTAGCCGCTCTGGAAGATGAACTCACACAGCTCATACTGGAGGGACTCATCAACGCACGCATCGACTCCCACAGCAAGGTGAAACACACACACACACACACACACACACACACACAGGAGAAAATAATGTAGTGGGAATGGCTCATTTGTCATTTGAATCACTTCAACCTGCATTTGTGTGTATGTGTGTGTGACAGATACTGTACGCGAGGGACGTGGACCAGAGGAGCACCACGTTTGAGAAGTCTCTGCACATGGGCAAAGAGTTCCAGAGACGAGCCAAAGCCATGATCCTCAGAGCTGCTGTGCTGCGCAACCAGATCCATGTCAAGGTACCAAACAAAAAAAACTTCCAATACTGACTCTTCATCCTGCAAACAGTGAATGAAGTCACATGAAGAACAATAATACAACAGAGTACAAAACAAAAGTGTAACAGAAAGGAGAAGAAGGAAGGATGTCAGCTTCAAAAACGACAAGAATAGATAAATAACATGAAGAGCAAGAACACAAAAGCACAAGTTCACAGGTGGTAAGGAAAGAAGGGGTCAAATTTGCACTGATTGATTAGTTTATTTATTTCAAACATATAAAAAAGAAAAAAATAGAAATCATTATCAGATAAAATGAAGACCTGCATGAATCAAAGAAAACTTCATAGTTGCTAGCATCATCACCCCCAGCATCTCCATACCCATAATAATCCTAATAATCATAACACTGAAATTAAACACGTCTGAGAAGGAGTAGGAAGAATCCAGATGTTTTAGAGCGTGACCCCTGTTTGACCGTCTGACTCATTTAAACCCTTAAAAATCCCCTTCACAACAAAACACGCTGCTCTGGGTCTAAGTTCAGTTATGCGATTAAAATACTTCAAATCATTCTCAGTACATATAATCATGAGTACCTTCATTTTCTTGTTACAGTAAATGATTAGTGGTGTGGTGTACTACTGCAACGTATTCATAAAGAATGTGTGTATGCTGCTGCAACCGTTAACACAGCTGTATTAAACACGTTTCACAGCGTAGAGCAGCAGATGTTCACTCCGCCTCTCTCTAAGCAGCTTTTCTATAAAACTACTAATTATGGTGTTGCTGGATAAAACACATAAATGCAGCAGAGCAGCTTTGAACTGATACTGTGTCCTCCACCTCTTCCACCCCCTCAGTCTCCACCCAGAGAGGGCAGCCAGGGTGAACTGACACCAGCCAACAGCCAGACCAGGATGAGCACCAACATGTGAGCGCGCAGGGCCGACGCGGCTGACGGAACGCGGAGAAGAGGAATCACCGGAGTCATCATCACCACCAGAACCCCCTCCACCCACCCACCTTCTGTTTCTTCTTTGTTTGCTGGAGACGGAAACGACACACGACGTAAAGACTGGAATGATGTATTATCCTGCTAGATGTCATGAGGGGGGAGGAGCCTTTGTTAGTGTGATGATGTGGAGAATTGGACAAGAAGAAAATGTGTTCAGCACTTGAGCTGTAAGTTACTTGTAGGAGATGCACTTTGTTCTGCTTGCATACAGTGGAGGCCTCATTAACAAACAAAGTTTTAAATAAAAACACCTTCCAAAACATAACCCCGCTGCTTGTTTTAATCACCAGTAGAACAAAGGAGGGATCAGCTGATGATGTATTTTCTTTTAATTTAGTATCCATCTAAGCAGGGTAAAATGAGGTCAGCAAGTCTGACTCCAACAGGAAGTGATGTTGGTCTCTTTGTGCCTGAGATTTTTCAATGTGGTGACATCGCTGACTTTCATTTTTTCTGTCTCGAGGGACATTGTTTCATGGAGGTTTTATACAGTCATGAATAATATAAAGAGTCATAACTGACCTCTGCTGTTTGAGATGTTCTGTCAACAGTTTTACCGACGTGTCTTTTACACTTGAGGTCTTGGGTGACCACCTTATCCAATAACATGAAGAGGAAACCACCTTATCCCTCCAAAATATACTTAATGTTCCACTTTTTGTCTTTTAAAAGCTGCTCACCCTACTTCAGACTGCAGCAGAAACTCCACTGAGCTTCACTACTGAAAAATGATTTAATGTGGAAACAATAAGCAGCAGACTTTACAAAATAAAAGCCAGTGAGTGACAAAGGTTTACAATGAAATAAATAATATAAGCTATGTTAATGTGAGATAAAATAATGCTCAGCATTAATTAACGACAATGTTACATTGTCAAGTCCTAATTATTAGAGATAGAGTCCTAATTATTGCAGTTCCTGTGTGTGTGTGTGTGTGTGTGTGTGTTGCATAGCTCACTTGTTGGTGAAATGACTCGAGCACTACAGTGTTTATTCATCATCACGTTTGCCATTCGTTTTATTTAGTTTTGTCAAATACAGGAATTTCATGTACAGAAGAGGAACTGGGAACTAGAGAATGAAGTAACTGTACAATATTTACACATCAAAACAACAAAATTGCTCTGCAAGAATATCCTCAGAGAGGTCAAATCATGGGAAATATCAATCAACAACAAACAGATAAAAATGACTAACATTAAACACAGACATTTATGCTTTTGAATCACTTCATGTCACACTTCCTTAAAGAAAGTCGTGCTTTTATTTTTTTGTTCCTTGTCTTTACAGGCATTAGATCCTCTCTCATTGTCTTTTAAAGAACAAACAGAAAGAACACAGCTTATTTTAAATACATTACCCCTGAATCTCAACCGCTGTCAAACTGAGGCAGGTAGAACCAAGAGACTATCACATAGTCCCTTAAACCATATCTCTGTTTCACTCAACTCTGCTTTTACCACTGTTGGTATGAGAGAAGCAAAAAATTGCAAGAGGGCCATTTTTATGTATACCCCTTGGAAACATATTTCAAAAAATAATAACAGCCAACAATCCCATCGTATGACGGTCATTTTTAAAAATGTCCTTGTATAAATTATACAAACCATATAGTTATCAATACATTACTTAGACAGCGTGTGTGTGTATGTGTGTGTGTGTGCGTGTGTGTGTGAATTTTTTTGTAGGTCTTCACAAAAATCTTTTGTAGTGCTGACCAAACGATCTCATGGTCCCGGTCTTTGACTTTTGAGGAAAACCCTTCACATTCACAAAGTTCACTACTCTCCAGCTTTCAATGTGTTTTTTTGAAATCAAGAGGTACTTTAAGATGGACTCAATAATAAACAAAGACTTTAAAAATGAAACCTCCCACCTCTTACTGGAACCATGATGCTACTAGCACCTGTTCCTGTTTCTGTGGTGGGACTTTTTTTTTGTTTTTTTTTTTGTTTCACATCTCAGAAAGCCTCCACCTATGTAATACTTTAGGAGGATGTGTGAGTTTGGTGGCTTGGGGGGTGTGGTCCTCCTTCAGGCCTTGGCACTGAGGCTAAGCAGCTCCATGAAGGAGTTAAAGAGGCTCTCCAGCCAGCCTTGGTTGGCCATGCACTGCTGCACCACCTCCTCCTGGCCGGGGTCCTCCGCCGCCTGCTCGATACTGTCAGTCTGTTAGAAAACAACAGACAAGGCACGTTATATACACAACTATGTTCACATGCATCGTTACACAACCTGCAACTACTGCTGCATAACAGGACCACATCTCTAACTCTGTTTCACTATTTCATTTTAAACACTAGTGTGCATCATCCATGCAAGTACATAAGAAACAGGAGGTGAAGAATCAACCTTACATCATGTTCTAGTCTGAAATTTAATGACTTTTCCTAAAGTGGACCAAAATGTACAAAAATGAAATATATAGGTGCTACAAACTTTGCTCCAAGGGGCAGATTTGCCTATTAATGTAGTGAAATGAATAGTAGATAGTGTTAATAAGATAGTAGTT
>JANJYP010041244.1:0-13170 GCA_024605115.1 Rastrelliger brachysoma | reverse complement strand
GTGTGTGTGTGTGTGTGTGTGTGTGTGTGTGTGTGTGTGTGTGAGAGAGAGCTTTTCCTTTACCCAAGGAGATGCACTCTCACTCTGCTGACCACGCCTTCAATCAATTATTTAGGTAGAAAACAAAGGTCTGCACCCAGCCATGAATAATGGAAGGTGAGAAGGCAGAGAGAAGGATGGAGGTTATACACAGAAGCATACAGTGACAAGAGACGAGTCTCGCACAAACGCCTCCCTGTGACAGACAGCTAAGAGCCTGCTCAGGTCGTGTCACTGAAGAGAAGACAACAGGTGCCGACGGGCTAAGCTAAAAGATACTGTACATTATGTTCACAGAGACCAACACACACACTCACAGAGAGAGTGAGAAAGAGAGAGACGGAGAGAGAGTNCGACGGGCTAAGCTAAAAGATACTGTACATTATGTTCACAGACACCAACACACACACTCACAGAGAGAGTGAGAGAGAGAGAGACGGAGAGAGAGCGAGAAGACACAGACAAATAGATAGTACATGAAAAGCATATGAACACACTGTATTATGGGAGAATCAGAGCATAAAAACTATCCGAGGACAATTACCACTCTAGTGTATCCAATGCAGAGAGCTGTTTTTGCATCGAGTCAGATGGCATGCCAGTCAGATGCAGGGAAGCAGGGCAAGTGGGAGTGAAGGGGATTGTGGTGTTTGTGTGTGTGTATGTGTGTGTGTGTNTGTGTGTGTGTGTGTGTGTGTGTGTGTGTGTGTGTGTGTGTGTGTGTGTGTGTGTGTGTGTGTGTGTGTGTGTGTGTGTGTGTGTGTGTGTGTGTGTGTGTGTGCGGGCGTGTGTTTTGGCTTGTTCCTGTTGGCTTTGTTTTTCTTCTGAGAATATTTGATGTTAGATCCAAAAAGGGCGGGAGGAGAAAGAGAGAGAAAATGGGTGAAGCACGAATGGTATGAGGCAAAAAAAAGAGTAGGGGATGGAGACGAATAACACAGAAAGGAGTAAGAGAGAAGACAGATATAACACAACAGAGGTGGAAGTGGGTCACACAGTGATGGGTCCAACTGTGTGAGCGTGCATGTATGTGTAGGAGAGAGGAAAACACTGCAAAGATATAAAAGAGAGAAATGCTGTGTGCAAACCAACCTTTGTGGTCTTGACTTTGTTGCCTGTGCTGCAGCTCCATCCTGTGAGGTCTGGCAGAACCTTACACTCCTCACCGTCCATACATGGGTGCATTTGACACCACCACTTCTGCGCTACAATAGAGGCTGGAGAAAGAGAAAGAGGGAGGCAGATATTTAGTTTGTTGAAGACATAACTTGATGTGGAGGTGGGGGTGGTATTACGTTTTGTGTATTTGTGAATTTTAGCACCGAGCTTTTCCTGATAGAGCACTCGATATGAATGCTAATTTGCCCACTGATGGCCTACAGTAAAACATCCTGGCATGAACCATAAATGATTTCCAACTTTGAGAACTTACACACTTACAGTACAAAATGTCACACAACTATTCTGCAGTGCATCATGAATTCACTAAACAGTTTCACTTATATTGCCTTAACTGGGATGATGTCTGACATTTTCATTTTTCTTATGATCATAGCTACAAAACAATACATACAATATTAAAACCACTGTATATTATAATAATAATCTTTAGTAAAGCCTTCAAATCTGTGCAGAGGGTTGAGGGAGGGCTGCTCTCTTTCAGCTTAAATTTAACTTTTTTCACAGTATGCTGAAATCTCTTTTCTGAAAAATTCTGCTTTTGTAGATTACACTGCAGGGATCTGGGGTTACTGTAGACAAACAAACATGATAAAAGAATAAACAGAGTTATGCATTGATTTTTGGATGTGCATTAGCCAAAAATGCTGGGGGTCATGTGAGGCGAGGGCAAAAGTTGACTATGGAATTGATTAATCAACATCAGCATAGACAGTCTATAGAAATAAGTTGTCTTACACTGTTATTATAGGTAATTTCTATTTAAATTGTATAGAAAAATGCTCATAAGAAATAAAGCTAATGAAATTGAGAACATATATTATTATCTGCCACCAGAGTTCAAAGGTGCTCGGTTGATATTTGCCCTCCTGCCTTTGAAGGTGGACACTGGAAACGTCCATTCAGCCCCCAGAATAGAGTAGAAAGTGTCACCAGTGTGATAGGGATGAAGCTGGGAATGGAATTCATTTAATTTTCCACTGCATTGACCTTTGAGTTAAACTGTTCTTCCTAGTCTGCTTGATATCACAGATGAATGTAAAAGATATTCCATGATTACATATCAGGTGTTTGACATAGCCCAGTTTTTATAAAATGTAGATGTAAGTATTGTATGATTCATTTGTTAAGTTCATCTCCAATGTGTTTCATACATAAGAATATATATTATATATGCATTTTTTAAAAGTTTTTTTTTTTCACAGATGCCCTTATTGATTTTATTTATTTATTGGTAGACAGTAAATGGGAGAGAGAGGGGGCAGTAGAAATACGGCAAAGGACATCCCGGCTGGGATTCAAACCGGGGTCCGCCGCAAGCATTGCTCTACAGGGCCTATACCCTAACCACTGCGCCACCGATTCTTAAAATGCTATGATTAAATAATTCTGACGCATATGCATAAAATTGTCGGGTCTGGTATAGGTGTCTTGATGTGCACACAAGTACCGTCTATTGTCCAGATGATATTGGGCAGATCAGCAATAGCATAGAACTCTCTCTTGACTGGCAGCATTCTTGTGCCCCATAAGGGAGGGCATTGTAATGTTGGATCGGCTGAATTAATCCATCTTGTTAGCCTCATAGCATATCTACCTAACTTTTTTTTGGCCAATGTGATATGTTGGCCTAAATCTACTTTTCTAACACTGCTGCATCACCCTGCATAACTGTCTATGAAAAGCTAGAAAAATGAGTTAGGCAGATATGCTATGTGGGAGAGTGCGGCTGATGGATGGCTGTGATATGTCCGCCCGGTCTAGCAAGTCCTGCTGAAATGTCCCAGTGGCTGAAAAAAGCCTGAGGTAGACAATACCTGCACATGTACGGGTACTGGATTGGACTGGTGCATTATTCCATTATCACTGGTCTTGGTAGCCTAAATCTCGACATTAGGTATTCATCAGTCTCTGCAAATAAATTCATAAGATCTTCAAACATGTGCTCCCTTCTCAATGCATGATTGACAAGTTCTTCAAAAAATTAGATATGCCATTTTGATAACAAGCCCCACTCACATGAAAATGTACCCCAAATATATCAATCACTGAACAAAGCTGGATTTTATCAACCATGACTGTGGATTAACAAAAACAAACAAACAAATAAACAAAAAAAACATTATAAGCTACCTAAAAAGTGTGGGGAGAGGGGTTTAGGAACAAATTTGTTAGTTGGTGAATGAGGCCCTTTGTTTTGATTCTGATTCTCATATCAATGTGATTATTGAGATGGTGACTAAATATACCGCCATCACCCCGCAGAGGAATATTTATACTAGGTTTTACACAATCAGGATTGGTGCGACTTCATATTTTTTTCAGTCGCATCATTGAGAAATCCAATCACATTGGTCGCACTGTAGAGCCCTGCATCATTTTAGCTCAGTTAAGAATGGTTACGTTCAATTTGGAGATTCTTTTTTACTTAAATCATGCTTTTACTATTCCATTCTAGTATTACAGTATGTGTGGGTTTCATAGGCACTAGAGTCATGTGAATTTAATCAGCACATAAGGGATTATTTTATTTCCAATTCAAGTAGAAAGAAAAATAAAGAAGGACAAAACTGGAGGCAAGATATGCATGAGACAGCTGGGATATGCTGTGATCTTTTTGGTAGATTTGTGCACAACAAATCAAATCAGATAAAAATGAATTGATGAAGTGCCTTCAGCTAACATCACAAAGGAAAAGTCTGAAAAAACTGAAACACATCAAGAACAAAAAGATGATTAAATATCGCCACAAAGAAGAAAGTAACAAAAGAACCGTCGGGGTTGGCAGACTTACTGACTGAATATATGACAAAATGTTGGTATTAATATGATTTCTTCAGCAGTAAATTACAGGTAATTGTGTATTGACAGTATAAAAATCCAGTATATAAATCCAGCTCAGTACCTCAAAATAGCCTACATTCAGTGACAGTGCCCCCAATAGGTATAGTGACACATTGAGAGATTATTTTATTCATAGTTCAACTTAATAGCTTTTTAAGGATTTATCAGATGTTGCATATGTGGTACAGTAATCTTGCATAGAGAAAACTCAGTGTACAAAGCAAACTGTCATCTAATCATATTCATGTGGTGTGTCAACTCAATATAGATGCACTGCCAACCAGCAGTTTAAGAGTTTTATGGTTAATAAACCTTTAATAAGTAGATAGAGCCATGAGCATGTGCTGTGCATTAAAGCACGTTTATATGATTTACACAGTAGATAATTTCATGGAAGTTATGATGATGTTGATTAGGTTAATTAATTAAGTAATATTTGACAACCAATGACAACCACATATTGTTACCATGCTTGTTGACCTATAGTCAAATTTGCAACTGTGATTTCTAAATATGTGCTTGGTTGACATTGCATTTCCTTTTGTTTTGTTTCCTTTATATAAAGATTTATGTTAAATGAATATGTCCTATATATTCCTAGCGCAGAAACATCCAAACATGAACTTACTTACACAAATCCAATCCTATTGGCCAAAATGAGGAATTTTATTTCATAATTAAAAAAGAGAATCCAGAAAAAAGCTATAGGCCATTTCTTCTTGTTTGCTTGTCTAGTATGCTCTCTCCCTACCAGCCAGTATAGGGCTTATCCTTAAATACCCATCATCTCTAAATTAAAATACTCCTCTCTGTCAACTTGTACATGCTCACATGCACAAATGCCATGTACCTTATTTAAAATAAATGTACATTATACAGTTGTACTACTGATATTAGTTTGCTCCTAATAATCTAACTTGTTTGGGATCTGGACACTCAGACACAGTGATCCATTTTGAATCTTTTAACTAAGAAAATAAAAATTTAAAGAAAAAAACACTGTTGCCCAAAATGAAGAAACAACAGAGCTACAAAGGTTTAAGCCTGTGATTTCATCAAGTGCCGTTCCTCATAGCTGCAAGTGGTGAGGGATACTTTGTGACCACAGGAACAGAAGGAAAGGGGATTTTCCATGTATATGCGTACACCTCTTGGCTTAGAATTGCTGTCACTACTTCAAAACAGCTCATTTATGTGTAAAAACCACGAGTATACATTTGGACCTGCAGAATCAACCTTTAATTCCTAACTCCTCTTAGCTCCTAACTGAACAACTCCTTCATCATAGGACATTTTCCCTTTTCTGCCTTACAGTTACAGATATATTAGAATTTCCTTATTTTCATTTTTTAGGTGTATTACTGGAATTATTTTCTTGCTTTTCAGTCACAGATGACTACATCAGATTTCTGCTCCTTATGCCTTTATCTTTACATTTGAGTAAAATACAGAGGAGGCATTCATTATTTTAGATTTGTTGATGTGTGCAAATATAACCTTATGCCATCCATCATTTTTGCAGTTCCTCATTAGTTCCTAATTCTCTTTATATAATGAATGGGGGCTGATTATAATATATCAGGCTTGAATTTACAACCAGAACACAACAACAGGCAGAAGAACAGTTTACAAGATTTTACAAGTTCGTGGACACCCACTTTGGCTCCTGGCGCACAGAACTACTGCCAAGATAATATAAACATCTATGTCTTCACTCTCATATCAAAATTTATATCATTCATACATGAATTTTCATATAAAGTCAAAGCAGAGAACAGCATGGGCAGTATCTGTAACTACTGTATCCAAAATTGTTAGATGTATGTATTATCACGAAAGTAATTATTTCACCAAAGAACTCTACATCAAATTACACCTTACTATATTTTAGAGTGCCACTTTTGTGAGGATTACAGTGTCAGGGCTGGCCTGAGAGTATCACTTATTCTCAGTCAAAGACCCTTAAGTGGGAGAATTGACCATTTATAGAAAATGGTTGTATTTGGCAGAAATAGCTCTGCTCTTAGAAGGAGCTGTCAAAGAACCAATACTAGCCCCCCTCCTCCCCTCCTCTCACAAACACATGAAAGTAATGGTTAAATCATAAATACCAAAAATGATAGCACATACGAAGGAGGTTTGGGTCATGGGAGGGTCTGCTGTAGTAAGAAATTGTAAGAGCATGTCTTCTTATATAGTACCATGGCATACCACTGCATGATTGGATGGTACTTGTAAGCTTGTAGCCAAACAGCTGAGAACTGTATGATTCAGAGCAGGAATGAAGCATCAATCGGCTAATGTATGCGCAAACTTCCATGCTTGCGTGAAATCATCAAAAACTTAAATTTAAAAATCTTCTTGAAACAGTTGTGGTTCTGGTAGGTGTATTCAAAATACACAATGCAGTACAACAGTACATACCATCAACGCAGGAGGGCATGGCCCGAGTGGTGCCGGCAACTTGTCCAGGGAAGCAGGAACATTTGACAGTCTGAGATCTCTCTTCTATCTTGTTCTTGTTGCAGCAGCGATGGGCAGCAATCACTTCACATGTCCCTGCCTTGACATGCACTGCAAAACAATGAGATAGAAAAAAGAGAGAAGTCAATCATTAAATTTCTCACTCTAGTTTTTAATGTGATCCAACATAAACCTGTAGAGAACAACAGAAAGATATTTTTAATGGCATCAGCCTGGTTCCGGACATCAATTGCTGGCAACATCTCATATTTTTAAGCAAATTCAAAAAGGTCTGTATGGTGTTGCATTCACTGACAACTGTTTACAGACTTGGAAAAAGAACCAAGTCAATCACCGCTTTATTGGTGGGGATGCCATCTCCCAGTGCCAGAAAGAGAAAAACAGCAACATAAATATTGCCTCAAGAATATTGACGTGTGACATCAACACAGATATTCAGGCTGTTCTTAGACTTAAATACATCATAACTCTTAATAACAAACCAAATATGTCAGCAATCCTCCCTCCAAAACATAAAATGCTTATCACAATGACAATGAAATGGTTAATATACAATGCCGATTTTTTAGGACAGTATTTTGTAATTTTTTATTTTTAATCTGATAAAATTTAACACTTTAACAAATCAAATGATGCACAAAATTTCTCAACTTAAACATTTATTGAAAACTTAAAACATTTTGTGTACTGCAATATACCTTCACAAATACTGTACAAGTTCAATATTTAATATATGAAACAGGTCATCAAAAAACCTTTATATCAAAGAATAAAGGTTAGTATACTGAGCAGCATTTATCAAATAAATGAAATGAACAATATTAACAATAATAATGCGGCACATAGTATAATGCAGCAGCACAGATATTACACTTGGTCTTCCCAAGTGCTGGCTCAGAGAAATGCTGCCATTAAGGATTTTGTTCAGCCATCAGACTGCAATTCCTAAAGAAGAAAAAAAAGTACGAAGTTAGTATAATATAATTATATCAATTATTTCATTAACAGAATAATAATAACTCCATTGTTCCATACACATTACAATCCAATACATTTCTAATAACTAAACTAATTATACATTAAAACACTAGTGATTCAGGGAATTAGAACAAATGTATAATGGGGTGCAGTTAGGCAGTAATAGCAGGGCTCAAAACATTTCAATCACCTTCTCAAAACTGTCCTTAAGCATGATTTTTATGTTTGTTGACAGACTGTTATAAGACAAATGCCCATCATCTAGTGATCACAAAAAAACAAACAAAAAAAACCTTGTATCATACAGTCTGCTATGCAAGGACTACACAAGCCACTAGTGATGTTGAGAAAGCTAAGTATGCAGAACCCTACATACACAAACACTTTAATGAGGAAAGCTAACTGCACTACCTCACTCTCACACAAAAAACAGCTTGTTGCATATATGCAGGGCAGTTTCAACATCAACTCTAGTGATGTGTAATCACGCATTTGAACATTTAATTTTCCCGACATCGTTGTGATCAGCTGTGTGTCTGAACACTGAGCTGCTTCAGCATGTGCTTGTCAATACAGTTACAAAGTCGTTGTACATTAGGCTGTATATTCACGTTTTCTCTCTTAAGTTGAAAGTAACACTTGATCACTGAACATTTAAACATACAGGGTTTCATTTGTAAGATTTTAAAAAATCCTTACCGTTTCTCCTAAGAACAAAGTTGTTACTTTTCAGATGGTAGAAATGTGGAGGGAAATGCCACTCTTGTGTAACTCAAACAAACATCTCTGTCCATTTGAGGGTGCTCACAGGATAGTGCAGAATGAATAGGAGTCTATGGGGATACACCCCTCAAAAGCCACTTTTCTCTGGAAAAAAAATTTAGTCAAGTGATTTCAATGGTGTTTTCAAAAAAAAAAAAGGAAGGGCGTTGGGGGGCGAGGAAAATACACACAGCAGAATATTGGATTTTTTAAGTTCACCTGTCTGTTTTAAAAAGCAATTCAAAAATGATTTCATACTGCCAGAGGTGCTGCTTTACGGCAAGTTCTGAGTCACTTTGGAACTTCTGCAAATGTACTTACTTTCTTCTTGTGGCGTCAATGATAACATCAACTGTTGTTTGAGAAAAGGCTTTCTTGGTAAATGCATGAAAGAAAATCCTCCTTAAGAGCTCTGGTTTATGCTGTCAAGTGGGATCTCTGATTGCAGTCGCAAGTCCATCACTCACCAATCAGCATTCATTTACAGAATGCTAGTATATTATTATGGCCAGCAAGAGCCCAACCTGTAGGAAATCTAAAGGACACAAGTACTTGCTCATTTCACTTTTAACCAATAATCCATATTGAACTTGCAGGAAATAGAATAAAATTTGTGATTTTTCAACAACAATCATTTGAAAGATGCAAATTTAGCCTTCTAGCTCAATAGAACCTCATTCAATCTGCACTCACCTGTGATCACCCCCAGTGGAACAAGTTCAAACACAATGGGGCGTAAAAAATGTCAAATATTTTCCTGATTAATTGGCCAACCAATGAGACAGTCTTCCTCTAATTATCAGACTCCTTTGCTATGAAAATGAAGCATCTTATGTATTCTGGTGTTTTATTTATGCACTAATGTTTGCAAAGAAAAATAAAACTATGCACACATGTAAAAAAAAGGCTTACAGATGCTTACACACAGTGACTCACAACATAAGATTCTCTGTCCCAATTGTTACTACACAGCTGCTGAGCAGCAACTACTCCTTCACTTAGAGGATTTGTACAGAAAATACATGTTAAGTCACTTGCAGTCCTTCTTGAATACAAAACGAATAAAATGGTAACTCGGTAATTGGAAGAAAGAAAAACAACCAATATTTGCATGAGAATATATTAGGTATAGCATTTCAAGTGAGAATTTGTTGCTGCACTATGTGGGAACTTACTCCATTTCCACCATAGCTCCCATTTAGTGTGCACATGTATAATGAACACTTCAATCAGACAGAGTGTGGTTAATTAACAACAAGTTTCCCCCTGAGCACAGAAGTCCCCTGAGTCAGCAAAGAGAGTGGGAACAAAGAAATCACTTTACATTTGAGGATTTGTGATGTCAGCACATGGCCCTTTCACACCAACCTTTCATCATTCTTACATGAAAATGTCAAGGATGAACAATAAGTCTCACCAGGAGCACTGTGTGTGTCAGAATGTACATGATTTTCATATGTTAGAGTATACTTGACACATGACGTGTGAATGTTTTGTATTTATTTATTTAATTATTATTATTATTATTATTATTATTATTATTATTATTATTATTATTATTACTACTACAGAGGAAACAGCTTATAGTAATCAAGCCTACATTTTATTCACTGATTCAAAATACAGAACAGCTGTTTCAAACACTTGTTTTGCTGCTGTATCTTGTTGGCTCATTTTTTGCATGTTTTCCTTCAAGGATGCAGACCCTGAATTGGGACACAGCCGATGTTTTTCATTGAGAGAAAATTATGTTTGTTCCCATCACGATATTATTGCGCAGAGCACCAGCCTCAGGTAACCAGCTGGCAGCAGATGGATTACTGTGAGGCAATAATGGCACCACAGCTGCTAAGTACATACAGTATCATACTGTACTGTACATGTATCATGGGAGCTAAGTTAAAAAAATATATAGGATCTCTGTAGTTTTTAAATATTTTACTATATGGTGTTATGTATAAGAAGAAGAAAACATGAAAATTTGCAAATGTATGCAAACTTATAAGTAGTTGATCACTCAGTTTTGAGATAAAGACCTAACATAATTAATGTCACATTTACTGTGAGAAGAAGTGTTAATTTATCATGAAAGAGCCAAACCAATGAGTCCAGGAGGTGATGAGCTCAGATTCCCTAAGGTAAGAGTGTCCGCTTGCTTTCCAGAGGAAAAATGAGAAGAGAAATGCATCTTTCATGTTTTTATTCCTTTTAGCATTTGATCTGTGTTTTTCAAGTCAGCACATTATGAAAATGTTCAGTATTGAGTGAGAATGTAAAGCTGCATATTGCTTATTACATTTCTATGAGTCCCTGAATACATTGCTAGTGTGATTGCACATTGAATAGCAACATTTTCAATAACGAAGCACTGAACACCCAACATATATTTGGAATAGTGTTGTTTTTATTGATAGGGTGCTTATAGGTTTGTGAGCATCTTACACAGGAGTCCTTTAAAGTAAAGTATTTTGATTTATGTTACGCAGTGAACTGAGTGTGGTGGAAATGACAATGACTTAAAAGAAGAAAAACAAACATATAATTAATCTTAATGAAACAAAGCAGTCAATGAAACAATGGACATAAAAAGAAAGAGACACTAATGCACTAGGAATCCTGGGAAGAGAAATGCTTGTGTGTTTCAGGAGCTAAAAGGTACAGAACCCAAATCATTTGTGGCTGGGATACTAACTTTAGGAACCACAACAAGTATGCCTGTTTGTGCGCATACACGATTGTATGTGTTTAGATTTGTTTTTGTTAAAGTCAAAGTCTGGTGCCTCATTTCATACAGCTGTTGGAAGTTACTGCTATTTACATTTCAAAAGAGACTGTTGATAATATAACAAAGGGTGCACACTGCATGGCAATGAAAACTAAAGCAGCAACCAATGACTGCACTCTGTCTAAAGAGTATTTAAAAGTGAGGCATGTTGAACTGAAAGACCCAGTATGAATATGTTAAACCGACTAACAGAGATTTGAAAAGTTCTTTTTTTTGCTCATTTAATGAGAAAAAGATAAAGCAGCAATCCTGCAAAGCCCAGTTCAATTAATATCGCGGTGAAAAGCTCATTTTTATATCTTGCACGTTATTTGTCTGTTTCTCATCATTCTTTCCTCTGATATCCCTTTTTGCCCCATTAGCATTGGGACCAAAGGATACAGTGAATCTGATTGAGTGATCCATCTTTCTGTCAATCAATCCAGCACTTTGGTTCAGCTACTGTATCTAAACCAATACTGGACATATTGCCACAATCTTCAACACACATATTTATGTCCCCTCAGAGAATGATTCCTAGTTAATACGGTCCCTCCTTTAAAGAAACACAAATATCTTTGGCACACCTTAGAAAGCTGATACAACCAACCTAAAATGTATATTAATTGCTTTGTGTAATTGTTTTTTGTTTGTTTTTTAGGGATTTTTTTTTGCCGTTGTTTCTTTTTCGTTGTCTTTGTAATTGACTCAATGTCACTGTAGATGAGGGTCACACCTCAGTGATTACCTGAGTATAAATAAAGGTTACTAATAGTTTCATTTAAGAAGAACGAGGGGTGGAAAGAGATTTTTCTGGAGTAATGTAAATGTTTATTGAGACTTGATTATATATGTTAATGTAAACAGATGTCATTAAATGTCTTAAATGTGGACCACATGGTGAAATAAAGCTATATCACACAGTGGTCGAGTGATTATTCTAAAAGCTTTAAATTGTTCTGTTAAGTATTGTGTTGACTCTTAAAGGAGCAGTGATACATATGCACATACCTTGATTTTCTTACTGTATTTTCACTGAGAAGCATTTGTGAACACATTCACACAGTTAACACATTCACACCTGGAAGCTGCCCAGTACAAACACAGTCTGACCTGATGACCACTGGGCAGATCCACTGGAGCAGTCGGGGTTAAGGGCCTTGCTCAAGATTGCCTCAGTAGTGGGGGAATCTTTCCCTTCCCTCATCAAAATTTATCCTGCCACTCTGGGGATTGAATAGACAAGTTTACTTCGAGTCACACACTTACTTCTCTAAATGTAGACCACCACTGCCCAAATGGATCTCTTTGAAATGTCCACCACATAGCCCTTAAACCATTACTCGCACAGTGATTTTATGAGAGACTGATCAAACAAATAATAATTATTATAAATTTCAATTTCAATACTTACCATCCTTTGATACATCCTTCAAGTGTCCTTCCAAATTTCCTTCAACTTATGTCAACTCAGACACTGAGAATAATATCTCATTAAATCCCTATCCTTCTGTTATATTATTTTGGTTCCCCAGTGTGAGGACGCTATAACTTTTGCTACATTTTATGGTGCTCCTGCATGAGGATCCTTGAATTACACTACACAGCTGAAAGTCTCAGTGTTAAGCTTTTTTGTGCCAAGATGGTGATAATTACCAGTCAGACAGAGTCAAGCAGAGGTTCACAGACTCTGATAAATACACAGCTAAATTAGGCATTAATCGCACATAACATGCAGAGAGGACACACACAACAATAAGAACATAAAATACACACAAACCATTTGTTCATGTATTTGTTTGTGTAAGAAATATGAGAAAAAGATACACTTAAGACATGTCAAAGTCTCTAAAGTTACAAAAACTGCTCTGTGTGTGTGTGTGTGTGTGTGTGTGTGTGTGTGTGTGTGTGTGTGTGTGTGTGTGTGTGTGTGTGTGTGTGTGTGGTCTGTGTATGTTTACACACTCTTTTCAGGGACAAGGAGCAAGTCCCAATAACAAAAAAACTAAAATTACATTTTAGGATGAAATTAAGGTACGGTTAAGGTCAGGGATAATTCTCAGAGAAATGAATGTAAATCAGTGTAATGCCCTCTGAAGTGATGTGTGTGTGTGTGTGTG
>JANJYP010041241.1:0-13910 GCA_024605115.1 Rastrelliger brachysoma | reverse complement strand
TGCAGCATCTCCTCACATCTTTATCTGGATACTTCCGAGCTGTATTGCAGCATGAAGATGATTCATTAATGCTCATCTCCATTCATAAAAACGTTTCAGGTATGACTACGAACGAACTTCCAAACGGCTATAGTTTCATTGATGGAATGACCTAGCTACAGAAAATGAATCTACACCGGGTGTGCACACGTAATTTTTTAGTTTTCACAACATGATGGCCTCACTGACGAGTGCACACATGCAGTTACTTCCCATATCTCCGACTAGTTTGTATGATCAGCTCTGCTGTTTCATTGATGCTTCAGATCCGACATAATAATTAATTAATAAAAGAACGATTGGTTGCATGTGGAAAACAAAACATTGATTGCCTATATCCTGTGTTAGCCTGTGTGCAGCCCTTGGCCAATGCAACCATCAACTACCCAGTTTCAGCCCTAGTATTGTGTGAATGCTCTTACCCGAGCTGAGCTCATGTTTTTAGGCTTCTGTGTGAATCATCCTTGTCGTGTCATGCTTGTGTGTAAGGGACCGAGTAATACCTGGGCGTCATGTCTGAAAGCGGCCTATATTTTAATTTAATAAAAAACAAAACCGATCAATTATTCCTTTGCTTCTGCAGCTGTTTGTCTGCAGCAGGAGATGTTAAACAAAAAGCTACTGACTTGGGATTTTCCCCATAAAAGGCTAATTTTAAAGTCAAGTTTAAAACTAAAAGGATGAGATATTAAGGTTTAAAAGTACACTGTCATTTTTAGGTGAGTGCAAAGACTGACAACCTCCTGCAGGATGGGATTATTATGTTTTCATCTGATTTAATTTGATGCTAATGTCCCTTTTAAACTACAGGCATTTTAAATATTTCCGAATATGACTTACTTGGTTTCTTCCTAGTTTCTTTTGATGCTAATGGGCAAGATCACACAGATGTTAATGCCTAGGGTGAAAAATCAGACTTCATACAGCTCTACAAAAAACGTCTTGTATGATTACTAATCAGTTGAAATTTCCAAAACAGGTTGTATTTTGGTTCTATGTGCTCCAGATCAAAAGTTACAGAAATTTTGATGGTGATAATAGGCATATTAGTTATTATATTCATAACGATGTTTACACACTTTGCAACTTTGTAGGAACTCAGTTATCACTCATTTATTCAGTTAATACCTTTAACTGTATCCTTTGTTAAACTATGAATCTAAGATGAAAACTATTGTGTTTTTACTGTTTTATTATGCTAATAAAAACTATTTTGAATAAATATGTACTCATTTCAGAGTTTTCACAATTTATTATTTATTAATTAAACCATTTTAATTTATAGAAAACTGTTGCCATGTAACTTCATTACCCTGACTACTACTACTACTACTACTACGACGACTACTTAAAATGTTATATTGTGAGAACCACATATTTGATGTTGAGTTTCATGGTTAAAAATAGTGTTAATTTTCTGTAACTTTTGTTACTTTGGTTTTCTGTAACATCTAGGCACACACCAAATGACATCATTAAGGATCATTAATCACTGAGTGGTACCAAGATATGTAGTGGAAGTGTAAATCGGTTATTGTGTGATCTTGCCCTAATGTATTTGAATAACTGAGTACTATATTTTTTTACATCCCACAATACTTTCATTGTATGACAGAAATGTAGTATCAGTAGTACAAGTTCACAGTTGGAGGAGTGAACATGTGTAAATCCTGACACGTGTGGTGTGACATATTTTGGTATTTGGGTCTGTAGGGTTCATTCTGTCTGGGCCATCTGAGAAGAGTAGTTGAAGTGTTAAGAGGTTCCTTCTTTTGCAGATGCATCTTCCTGATCTGTGCTGCACTAATGAGTAAGCTGAAGCTGAAGCTGAAATTAGCAGTCTCTCTGGATTCTTCCAAAGTCGCATAACAAAAACCCCAAAACACACTCTGTCCAGTGACTTTTTAGATGTATTAAATGAGTGGAAATGAGATACAGCACTGGATTGCTTTGCTTCATGTGCCTGTGAATCACATGGAGAAGAATGTAGAATTCCTCTCTAATCTAATTAAGTTTTGAAACTCGACACTGCATCACAATTGTTGCACTGTTCTTTGATATTGTGTAGAGTAGGTTCATTTTTTCTTCACAGTTAAAATGCGGAGAGTTCAGCATTATGCAGCACTTGTGGAATGTTGGATGAATTTGCTCATTCTAACAGTACAGATGCAAAGTGGGTTCCATATTTAAATTTATTCACATACAGTAAATGGACAGTCTATCATGCCCATTTCATGGGGTGTGATTCATGGCAGACCTCAGCTGTTTGTCATTGCTTTGTTAAAGATTGGTATTGTTGATTTTCCTTGGAGCCTGATGTATACCTTGGGGATGCAGTTATAGATTAAAAGCCCTCAGGGATATAGTTATTAAATGTTGCTATCAGAAGCAGCTATGGAGCTGAAAGCTTGTTGGGTTGTCTGAAAGCAAGTGCTTTACTAACAAACATATCAGTGTAAGTATTACTGTTTCCTTAAGCCATTATTGTGGAAAGAAGTGCATTAAAATCAGTCATTAGATTTTTTACATCCTAGTTAAAGACATTATGCAGCTTCATCCAACTTCCTTCTGAAAAGTTGTTGATTTTATTGGAATGATAAGGCAAGTAAAGAATGCTAACCTCTGCAGACAATCACCCTACTTGTCCAAGTCTCAGTCTATAATTGTTTCATATACCGTAAAATGCTAAACGGATAATCTACTATAATGGCAGGAATCCCGGATCTGGATCGCTGCTTCACTGTGATCAGCTGTCCCTTATGTCACAGCTTATTTCACATAACCTTGTTAGAAGAAGTGATACTTAGTCACCATACTCCCACATACCAGTGCAGCTTTGCTTTGTATTGGTGACATTCTCAAATGTTAAATGGTAAAGGATGAATAGAATAATGTGGATTCAAGTAGGAAGAAAATAGCTGTGTAGAGGTTATCTTATGAAGATTGGCTTGGAGGTGAGTGTGCATGTCTTCTCTGTACAAAGGGGATATTGTGCAGGGATAGCATATGATATGGAGGTCAGGTAAGGTCATTTCGTAGAAGTCATTCATCTCTTTGCCTAGGGGTGATGTACATCAAAGCTGTATGAGATGTAATAGGTTAGTGTGTTTTTTGACCAACACTGATCAATTGTAGTCATTGATTATGTGTAATGCCTGCTTGAGCACTTAGACTTTTGTGTTGATTTCAGCTTAATGGATGGTTGGTTCATTGCTATAAAGACAGCAACATGAGGATAGTGACAGAATGTGATTTTAAATGTTGCACAGACTTGGAATTTTCCTTTTATAAGATGTAGTTTATTGCAGAAAACCGTAATATGAAAGGCACTGGCATTGGTGTAAAATTGCATATGGTTCAGAGAGTGAATATATCTGCTGCAAAAACTCTCTGGGATGCTCATTAATAACAGCACCCTGGGGAGCTGATGTGTACAAGCGTGTAGCAAAGGATAAAGAAGGTTAAATGTGCTTGTGACAGTATCTGTGGGTCTGATCTCCTGCAAACAGAAGGTGGTCCAGCCAGCCAATCGGCCAATAAAACAGGCGACCATACAACCAATTACTGTACAAAGAGAGAAGAAACAACAACCATCCACCCACCCAAACGTGCATTCAGTAAGCAAGCTGGCACTCACCATCTGGCCAAGCACCTAGACATTCAGCCAGCCAGCCAGCCAAGCGGGTTCCTTCCTTAATGTTTCAATGGAAAATGAAGTACATGCTTTTTTTGTTCATGAGTCATTCCATCTCCTTTCACCCAATGCCTCCCACCTCGGTAGGCTACGTTGGTGGCAGGGTGGATGGTACGGGTTTGGGGGATAAACTTTTTCTTCAGCATGAGAAATCGGAGGTGTGGTGTGAGTGACAGCGTGTTAAGATGCTGTCACGACAATGTGTGTCTCACTCTCATCGTGTGAGAGTTGGTAGCCCTGTAGCTGACTTAGTCCTTAGATGGGGGGGGGGGACGTTCTTGCAGCTCACCTCTTTTAGCTATCACAGCCTGCAGAGCTGCCTGCTTGTCACAGTAACAGGAGGTGCACAGGAGGAGGGTTACTTTACGCTGCAGCTGCACACGACCTGAGAGACCCCTGCTGTCTGGTTTTGAAACTGTGACTTTTCCATACCATAGTATACCTCATAACCGGCCCATGCCTACTTCTATTTTCTGTTGATGTTATTGTTTGTATAATGTTTGATACTAGCCAAAAGATTTAATGGATATATTTGTGACATGTTTACACAACCTGAAGGGAGAACAATAAACAATGAATATCTTGTCTTTTCTTAATAAGTGTCATTGACGATTTTTAAGCAAGGTGTTGAATGGCCAAGTGTATTAAAGGGTGCTTCTCAGTGGCCAACAGTGGAAGCTTAGGCAGTACTTGTTGAAATATATGGAAACTGCACACTGGGATTTTTCTTTCTCTCAAACTCAAGCAGAAATTTTTACTTTCACTTGATCGATGTAAATTTCATTTTCCATGTTTAACATAATCACCCAAGGCTAAAAGAAATGAAATTATGAAAGAATCAGTAAGTGCACATGTGGGAGATGTCTGCTGGCATGTAATACTCACAAAAGGACCTAATAGCAAATCACATGAATAAGTTAATGATCCTGCCAAAACTTGCTTTACTGTACATGGATTCACTAATAGGCTGTACTGTATATCAGTTGCATGGAGAGACCCATTGAGAGAAGCAGTTGTTACTTGAAGTGGTAAGAAAAAGCTTCAGATGCCTGATAAAAGAGATGAAAGTGGAGCAGAGCTCAGAGCCTTAAGTGACTCTTCAGTAATAAGCAAAGAAAAAGAGCATGGTGAATTTGAGCAGGCAGAGAGGATCTGTAGTGTTTCTTTTTTCAACATTACTATGAGCACTCAACATCTCCTGTCTGTGAAGTCACAATCACAGACTTTTTTTCTTCACTCTTTTTTTTATACTTTTATTTTATTTAATCTTTTCTAAGCCATCTCACCATCACTACTTTTTAGTTTGTAACTGTCAAAAAGTTGTAAAATTGGTTTCGATTTGGGATTTTGTAGCTCAGATAAAATGTTAAGTCATTCAGTGTGCTGTGTTTCTCTTCTTGTTTCCCTGGGTGACTACTCAAACTTCTCTAGAGAAGAAATAGAGAGGTTTTCATAGTAAGTGGTACAATACAGCATTTTAGGGGTCAAATGAGGTAGCTCTCTTGAGTGTGTTTGGCAGTCAACCTTGAGAGGGCTCATGGTTTGACAAGGGAGCCTCAAAGCAACAGGAGACATATGTATGGTGAAGGCTGTTGCTCCAGCTTTACTCCAAAAAAGACCTTGTGCCCTAAAGCTTGACTAACAGTGGACTTTTGAGGTTGACGTTGTTGACAACATATCAACTAATAGTCTTTTTATGATTTTTCATGTACACAACAAAAATCCTTGAAGTTATTTTTTAAGAATTGAAAACGATATATATGCTGAGCTACAAAATTGAATTAAAGTAATATTGATCAATTTACCTACATGGTTGATTGATATGGCTGTTACTTGCAACCTAAACATTGCAGTTCACAGACATGCAAACTACATGCAACAAACTAGTTGTTTATTTATATCATCATACAGGATGAAAATTATAATTTTTGTCCCTCAGCTATTGTTTGTTTGAATGGTGAGTGAAGCAAATCTATCAGCCATGTCCTTATTTTACCAGCATTTGCCTTTGTCTAGCACTACTCTGGCTCAGAAGTAAAAGAACAAGAGCATAGCAGATGTGTATAGACAATATTGTGTATTTGCTGTGGGTTCATGCACGTGTGCAAAAGAGATGGTGCCTGCATAAAAGTATTGAGCGTGCCTCTGCCAAAAGGGGGCACAGTGGAGTGAAAGGTTCAAGAGTAGAAAGGACAAAGAGCCTCACCCCTCCTTCACCACCACTACCATCAAGCTTCGGCAGGATGAGTCGCACAAAGCATGTCCATTGGGGCCACATGAATGACAGAGGCATGTTGGAAGGGAATGGATGGAGTAAACAGGAGAGGAACGGTTAAAGATAGAGTGGATGATGCTGGACTTTTAGGGTCCAAAGAGTCAGAAGTATATGGTCAATGTTGTAGTTCCCTGTGGAAGAGCAAAGGGCCAGACAGCCACGCATAGAAAAATAACATGATGACATGAGGGTAACTGATGTAAAGCTAGCATTGCAGTGAGTGTGTGTGGTTAAAATTTGACTAAAATTTCTACACTCCCGAGTCAGAGTCCTTTGATTTTGAGTATCTGCCGTTACAGAGTCCCAAACCGATACTTTGGCGATGTAATAAAAAAAAAAAAAAGAAAGAAAGTACACATCAATTAATGATCAGTAATTGATTTAATCATTTAATTAAAAAAAAGTTGAAAGTAGGTAGTGGCTCAGAGATCAGCTGATCTCTGGCTCAGAGCCAAAACCAATTATTCGGAGCTGGCAATGTTTGCCAAAATATAATGCTAAATAAATCACTCCAAAATGAACCGAGTTGAGAGGGTGGTGGGGGGATTCACGTTTATGCCTATCGGTACTTTATTAGCCTCATAAAACAACAGAGTGACTTACCTAAAGTCTGTGGTGGTGCCTCTCCTCTCCTAACAAAGTAAAGTAAGTCCAGATGCGGATTCTTGTTGAGGAAGATTAGCGTGTTAACGCGTTAGCATTTTAGCATATTCGGTAAATCCTGTTCACTGCCACTGACGCATGACGCACACCCACTCATAGAAATACACAGTCCTAGAAACTTGATGAGGCTTAAGGCTGATGGGATCATCTCTACTCTATATATTTCAATGTGCTCACTCTCCTCACGTGTGCTGTGTTTATGGACAAGACTTTACGCAAAATTACATTAATAGGCCTATGTGGAAAGGATCCGGATCCTTTCCGCCCAACTCCGATCCTTTGAAAATTACGTGATCGGGCCTGATTTCCGATCTTAGTATGGGATCGGTGGCAGGCTAATGGTTTAGTTTTCTTCTCTTGTTTCCAAGATGTAACATACTTAAAATCATGAACTGAATCTAATTATGGATAAAGTATTGCAGACACTAACTGCTGTCATGTTTCAGTTTTTACACCGTACTGAGCCGCAGCTTGATGCGGTGTGCCACAGCAGCAGAGATACAGACAGATCTGCTAACTCGCGCCTTTTACTTCCAGCATATTTATAATAATAAGGACCTATCCAAAGAAATCACCTCAGTGCGTCAGTCTGTGGCAGCAAAGCTGCGTTGATAAATAAATAAGGATTTTGATTGACAGTCAGCGTTTTAGTTCGTTTATTGTTCAAACTGCTTTGAAACAAACAATGTTGCTCCTCAACAACAATTGCTTGTTGTTACTACCAGAGGTTGGCGGGTACAAACAACTCACCTACAGCGGCGGGGTAGAGCTTTTACAACTGCACTTTTCTATTCTCCAGGCATACAAACTCCTTACCTTTCCGCAAAATTTGCCATTTTGAGATCAAAATGGGCCATCTACGTAATTTGTGCAGATCCGAGAAATTTTTGAGCAAGCGATCACAACTATATTCATATACGCCAGTTAGCACACTGCAGCATAGTCATTGGCACACTGGCAAAAGCATTACAAATCACCTGTTGACCATGGCATCTGCTTTATGTGTGGCTTGACAGCGCGTGCTTCCACCCACATTTCTCACAGCGCTGTGTGGCTACAGTCATTTTTTAAAATTCATTTATTTCAGAAAAACAGGGACAGTGCACAATAAAAACATTAATACTGTACCGACAGAAAAATATGTCTTGTGCAAGGTTATAGCAAAAATGCTAATTTCCGCCTGTAGTCCCTGGGCAGGCTGGTCTTTTTTTACATAAAATTAAAGAATTACAACTAAAAGACAATAATAAAATACAACACTTAAAATAGACACACATACAAACACACACATACACACACACACTACATCAATGGGTACATCTTTGTTCATTCAACAACCAACATTTGACATGATGTGAGAATGTGTGAGGGTTCCTACATGAAATACAATCAAATGGCAGAGTGTTCCATTGAGAAATTGCAACACAAGAAAAGGATGATTTGCCAAAAGCAGTTTTGCGTTGGGGTACACAGCACTGCCCCCTAGTGACAGATCTTGTTGTTCGTGAAGTCCTGTCAGCACAAAGATTAAAAAATCTCCCACTGAGGGGCAGCTAGGTAAGAACCTCATGGACATAAGTCTTAATTTAACTTAAGTTTTAAACACTATTGTTGATTTATAGCACCCTCATTAACAAGAAAATTAGTAAGTGGTAGCCGATGTCAAAACACTGCAGACCTGTTTTAGCTTGTATTCTCAGCAAAAAGAGATGTTCATAGCAAAAGAGTGATTTTGTACCGTATTATATTCAAGATGCCTCTCATGATGCATATTCGTATAATGCAGACTTTGAAATGTAACTTTCTCTGTCCGCACGCCCTTCTCACCTTTTTCAACCATGACCAGTTTGCATGCCTGATTCTCTGTTATGCGAAACAGTGCAACAGTCAATCTCCCTCCAGAAATCTGTCCAAGGAACGGAGGTAGGCAAGGAGGTGTACGCACCAGGTTGAGGAAGTGTCCCTTTAAGACTCCCTCTTCTCTCCATTGTACTGGCATATGTACACTCCCTCCAGAATAAAATGGATCTATTGCATACCAAATGCCAGGTGGAGTGGGCCTTCAGAGCATCATTCTAATAGAGACCTGACTTGACGGGAATGTCTTGGTGTCCCGGTATTCATTCTGGCCTGGTGTTCATAATAGCATGCTACTACACTCATTGCATACTTCTGTCACTGCAACATACACTACATCCAACACACCCCTTTTATCATGTACTTAAGTTGTCATTTGTCTGACCACTCTTGCTGCCACATTGCTTCCTGAGAGCTATTATGTCAATATGCTGTTGTTGTTCTTACAGCATTTCAGAAGGCCCCACCCCCACCTCAGCATCCACCTGTAGGCTCCAAGTATGCCTTCTCCCCAGGGAGACAGTTAATATTGTCACTCCCTGCTCCCTGTTTGTTTACTTAGGGGAGCCTGTACAGCAAACATTATTGCTGCATTTATTTAACATTCACATTTAATCTATTCTATGTGAGTTGGCAGACCAAAATGACAGAAATAGATAGTTAATTTAGTGTCTTTGCAATTTTAAAGGAGTAAACTTGCTGAAGCAGTGATGAGATCCTGTAAATAATGAATTCATGTAAAAAGAAAAATAATAAGGATGACTTGGGGAATAACAGTAAATTGGAGCTGTTCTCTGTGGCTGCCCTCTTTTTCCCTGTTGTGATGAGATCAGTAGAAATAAACTTGTATTTTCCCATTTGCCTCATTTTTTATTCCCATCCCTTTGTAGCTCCCATGATCCATCAGTGTACTCTTTGTTATGTCAGTGTGGCTTGGAAACTGTTAATGGAAGTTCTTTGCTTTTGGCTTGGTGTGAAAATATGTGCCACACCATTGCATTTGTGTAAAAGTTTAAAATGTTTACTTGAGATTTCAAGGTGTTCTCTCTGTCTCTGTATCAGTGCTGAAGACATAAGTAGTACTAAAGAGCTTGTGTCAGAACTGACTAATTAAGGTTTTGGTTTGTTTGAGGTTTGTTTCTGTGCCAAACAGTTTGATTTAGCATAATTTTCACTTAAGTGCAAACATGAATAATATAAAAGTAATAGTCCACTATTTGAGAGTCAATTTACATTATTTCCAAATCCATCATTCGTGGAAGAAACAAAACATTTCTTCAGCAGAAGTAAGATATAATATAAGTTCTGATATATCTCTTAATATCATATTAAAAACATTTTTTCAGCACAGTAATTTAACCCTACCCCTGCTCCGCCATTTTTTTTTACAATATAAACATTGTTGTTACTGCCAGAGGTTTACAATGACAAAACAAAAATCAACAAATTACCATCTAAAAATTATATTATTATTATTATTATTATTATTATTATTATTATTATTATTATTATTATTATTATAATATTACCTTTATAGTGTAAATCTGTCCTTTTATTCTAAATTTGATGAATGCATTTACAAAAATTGAAATAATTGATTGCTAAGATATATAATATGTATATGTGTATATATGTAAAGACACACACACACACACACACACACACACCACATGTTCAGCCTTCAGTGACCACCATGTTCACGACCATGGGCTATTTCTGGAGCTACCCTGATCTTTCTGTCCTCCTCTTTCCCCTTGTCTCCCTCTCAACCCCTCTTCCTTATCCCCGTGGTCATTTGTATTCATCCACTTTCATTTACTGTCACCCAGTGTCCCTTACAGCCTGTTCTGAGCTCCTCTCTTGCTTGGCAAGCTTCTCCACTTATTTTCCTCCCTCACTCCTCTGTCCCTCTGTTCTGTCTCCCTCTGTCCAGTTTGTATCAGCATAGAAGACAACATGCATGTGTGCCACTCAATAAATAATTATTTCCATGTTCCAAAATGTATGCAGCTGAACATAAGACATGCACACAGAAGCTGTCTTTTAACTGCACTTGCAAATGCTCACATGCAAATGTTTAAGTGTAATGTATCCTGGCAAAGATATATATTATTTGTTTTTTTGGCAGTGAACCAACCTAGTAATAAATGAAGAGTCCCTTAAGTTTTAGCTTACTGGGTCACTATTCAGTCTTGATACATATAATTGCATTGTTGATCAAGCACAGTGTCAAATGAACTTAATAACAGATGCTCGCTCTTGTTTTATTTGCTCAATTTTTCCCCTTTTTCCTAATTTTACATATTTCAGCTACTCATTTGCACTGTAACACTGGCTGCTTATTATTTACGGAATAACCCAGTTCCACCACCGCCATCCTGTCAATTATAAATCATCTCTGTGTATGAGCCAGTGAATGTGTATGCTTTTAAACCAGAGGGGGAGAGGGAGGGACCTTTAACCAGCAGTGGGAAGGAGGAAATTAGACCACAGTCTTTGCCAGGGTCACTGTGACAGCTGTGACTGTCCATGAGATAACCTCATAGTGGCCGAGAGAACAGCTGTATAGGGAGAATGAGGGAGAAATTAAGACTTGAAATCCCTCAATTGCTTGAATAAAAATAAGGGTGTACTGTATCTTCATCCAGTTTTCTTTGAGTGTGTTTCAAAAGAATAGTTTTGCTCCTCTTGCTGCACCACACTCTCCTTTTGGGAAAAAAAAAAACAAAAAAACGATCACAAGTGCTGATAATTGAAATGCAATCTACAGTTTGTTTTTTCAAAAGATGGAGTGGCTCCATATTACATTCACAAGGCAACTGTTTTCACCATGGGCTGTGAGTCATCCAAAGCAAGAACTCTATAAAGAAAAATGTCACTGCTCATGCAAAAGAAATCACAGTGCCCCTTAAAAGCATGTCATTTTGAAAATTAATGTTCACATAGAGTAACTTCCAGTTTTTAAGAAATTATAGTTGTCGTGACCACACATGACCCATGCTGGAGAAAAGTCCCTGCTGCAAAGATGTCAAGTTGCCATTGCCTAAAGAGTTTAAATCACTGTCAGCTCCAGACAATTTGTAGCACAATAACTATCCAATACACGGTTTATATTAACTAGTATTTAGTTATATCTGCATGCTCTAATCATGGTAACCAGAACAAATTTGTTAACAAATACTGCCATCTATTGGTTAACTGCATGAAATTAACTTGTGTGTTTGACACTGTATTTTCCACTGGATTCTGCTTTTATGATGTTTGGTACATATTTTTTTGCCTTTTCATTTAATTGTAGGAATATGTTTTGGCCTAAACTCTCTGCAACAGGACCAGATGTGGTTTGAGAAGGTGATTGTGACACATTGTGCGTACAAAAAACATTGTCTGCTGGTGATTCGAAATTTAATGATAAATATACACGAATACTTTCTACACACACTAATTCATATGTAAGGAACTGTTTTTTTTTTGTTTTTTTTTAACATGGCAATCTGTATACCACAGTGAGTTGAAGCTTGGTAGTAATGTTTTTCTTCCTGCATGCATTGCCTTTTTAAATGTATGAGCAGTTATTCACTGGGATGTTTGTGTTCATTTGAGCATCTGCTGAAGGTCATAAATGTAAAAGAGTGAATGAAGAAGAAAGAGAAACTATGCAAAATAACCACAGTATGTCACCTTCCAGGACCAGTCACTGGTTCTCACAGTGATAGAATATGACCACTTGAGGGAGACAGAGGTGCATTAAGGTTTTGGCTGCATTGTGTCTTTTAGTAATAGTATAATTTGTAAAGACTAGGATTAACGTTGAACTGCAGAGAAAGCATTTCATATCACCATTGTAAGTTATCTTGTGGGCGTTTAACTGGTAGCCACCAAAATACTTGATGAATTAAACATATAATACTATTTCAGCACTGTCCCCTCATCATTCATAGACTGTACATATAGCAACTGACACATATAAGAAATCTTAGTCCTTTGACATTCTTAAACATGAAATTAAATAAACATTTGAAAATCAAATGTCATGGAGAGAATTATTTGCCAATAATGACCCAGACTGCAGACTGTGCTCTGTGAGGAGACGGCATACTGTGTGCTGTCAAAAGAAAGCCATCCAATCTGTCAAGATTAAGCAATAATTTTGCAAGAAGCTTGTTGGCAATAAGCTCCAATTTACACACCGATGTATTATTTGAGTGGACAGTGTACCCCTCTCACTTTTCACTCTGACTTTTGTTGGATGAGAGTTGGGAAATGGAAGCATTTAGGTCAAACATTTGTCAAAACTGATTCAGAACTGAATTATGTATGAAGGTGAATACAGACAAAAATAAGTACACTGATATAATGTGCATGGTGAAGTTGCAATATGCAGTAACTGCTCTATTCTTGTCTGTCTATTTGGTATGAATCATACATCTGTTATATATCCTGTAGGCTTGTACATAATGTTCAGGAGGTTTGATACAATATTAACACCTACACAAAAAAACTGCATTTGTGAAGCTTATAATGTTCTTTTTGTTGAGACTGTCAGCCTTGGCAGATTTTTTTGTCAGATTTTGCTGCATTTTTAATGGATGTAATATTTTTGGAGGACTATTGGGCATTTAATGCCTATTTCCACTCCTTGTCTTTAATTGAAAGTGGCCAAAATTGATAGCTCATTCTCACTGTTTTTGAGTCATATGATGTTTTGTTGTAAACTAAAGCAAAAGTCATTCCATACTTTCTGTGTGGAAATTGTGTGCCTATGTATGTATTGTGTGTATGTTTTCATGGAACGTGTTTGTTTGAGTGCACATGCAAGTCTTGTCCAGCAGATTAGCTTCTTTTTCTAGCTTTTGTTCCTGCAACCCTTAATTCTTGATAAATCCACTTGTCCCTCTCCATCCATGTTGCCCATGGTAACCAGGGGAAAATGCACATAGACGTCATGCACAGCAATGGGGAGGGATTAAGAAAAATGTTTTACAAAGAAAAAGAGATAAGTAGGAAGAAAGATAGCAGAAGAGAGGAATGCAATGAAAGAAGTAGATGAGCAGACCAGCAGGGGCAAGGAATGGTGTATTTATTAGAAAAAACAAATAAAATACGAAGCGAAATTAATCCCTTTTGATTTTTTAAAGGTGATAATGAAATGCAAGCTGTCAAATGAAGGCCAACTGCTTTCCATCACTGTAATAGCTGACTGTGTCTGACTGACTGCCAGAGCTTGCCTTTTAATGGAGGGTTGCAGTTTCAAACAAATTTTAATAACAGTTTTTATTTACTATTCAATTCATTGTAAAAATTATTTCCTGAACCTAAATTTCATGTAATCCCTGATCATCAAGTGGCATGTAACTGTCAATTACCATGACTGTAGAGATA